>SMDT01003152.1:0-272964 GCA_005392925.1 Aquilaria sinensis | reverse complement strand
TCTTGCCCGAAGGTCATGGGCTGTTCGGCCATAGCCTGTCTCTTGGCGTCCTCGAGGTTGGCCTGCTCTTTGTTTCTGCAGGTCTGGTCTCGCGTTTGGCCAAGCGTGTCAGTCTGAGCGGCGCGTCCCAGTTTTCCAGGGATGTCAGAAGACGTGTCCCAGTTTTCAAGGGACGTTTGGAGGACGTGTGCAGCGGTTGACACGTGGCGCTTTGCCATTGGAGGAGAGTCGCGTCGGTCACAGAGGGCGCGCCTTTTCAGGTGCAGAGAGCAGATACGGCGACGGTTCGCCTCCAAAGGGTACTTATGACGATGTTTCGGTTACCCACCTCTGGCTTATAAATAGCCCATTCCATCATAAGTTCCTTTTGCTTTTTCTTCTGCTCTTTTCTCTGCTTTGCCCCTTGTTCTTGCACTTTCTTGCTTTCTGTGGCGGAGCTACCTTAATCAGAGCTTTTTTCCAGCCATCTTTCACGACGGCGTCCTCAGATTTTGGCAAATCTTCCGGTGGGTTTTTGTTTTTCAGAGCGTTTTGCTCCCTCTGTTCTTTTGAGTTTTTCTCTGGAAACTGTTTTCTTCTGTTTTCAAACTCGTTTTCATGTCAAAAATGCCCATTCCTGAGAGCTGGCAGCCTCTTTTAGCCCATCCTTGTTGCACCACCCCTGCAAAGTTAGAGAGGTGGAAGAAAAAGTTCTTTCTTCCCTCTTACGCCATTACTAGGCTGCCTCGTTCTAGCCATTATGCTTTTTCAAACCATAGTAAGGAGGTTACCGTTTTCCGAGCCCAGCTGAAGGCCGGTCTTCGGTATCCTCCCCCGAAGATGGTGTGCGAGTTCTGCAAATTTCATGGCATTGCTGTGAACCAGCTTCCCCCGAACTCGTTCTGCTATTTTAACGCCTACCTCTGCATGTGTGGCGTGTTCGGGATAAAACCCCATTTTACAATCTTCATGCAGTACTACAAGCTCTTGGTGGTCCCGAAGGGTGGCTTCTATTTCTTGCTACCTCGGGGATCCGGGAGCAAGAAATTCATGTTCACCTTCGCCACTAAGGATAGCTGGCGGGGGTGGCAATCTGGCGGGGGTGGCAACAGAAGTTCTTCTTCCTGAAGATGGACGAGGCCTGGTCGTACGTTCTGACCAAATGGGCTCAGGGAACACTGGATGTAGACGTCGTTGATCCGAGGATGCTACTAACTCCAGAGTTGGCTTCCACTTTCGCAGACTTCGACGGCTGTATTCGGGCTGTCTCTGACTGGGCTCCCGAGGTCGCTCCGCGCGCCCTTTACCCTTTTCCCATCAACTGGAAGTTGATGACCGAAAAGGTCCTTCGGGAGCTAAAGGTGGTGAAGGAGCACGAGACTGACCTCAAGATGCCAGCTCCTGCCATCGCCGGGAAGGATTCCTAGTTGGTCAAGCTTCTTAAGGAGGAAATTTCTTTCGAAACGCTTGTCGAAAGTGAGTTGTCTTCTACTCCCTTGCTGTTTTTTTTCCTCGAACTTACGCTGATATTTCTCTTCTTTTTAAGAGATGGGCGACGGGACTGCCGCCTATTACAAGTCCCTTTTCTCCGGCCAAGTGGAGAAGGGCGATCAGACGAAGAAGGCGGCTTCTTAAAGGTGGAAGTCTACTGGCGCGGGGCCTTTGGGGAAACGGGCAAAAAGAACTGCCCAGGTTCCTCTAGAAGAAATTTTCGAGGAGGCTGCCGAGGTGCCTGGGACAACCGATATTCCGGCGTCTGAGGCTGCTGCCGAAGTCCCTGCCGCTACCGAGGTCCCTTCTGCCGACGTCCCTCCCCAGGGCCCTTCTGCGCCGCAGGCCCTTCTAGAGGCCGTGATAGAGGCTCCTTCTGCCGAGGAGCGGCGCAGGAAGAAAGCTAAGGGGATTTTGACCGAGGAGTTTCAGGACTCCGAGGACGTCGTGGTCGAAGTGCCGCCAGGTTTGTTGTTTTCAGAACAAGTATGGCTCTTTTGTTTTTCTGAAATTTCCTTTGTCTCTGACCTGCTTCTCTTTTTTGCCCTGCAGGGGAGTTGTTTACCCCGAACTGGGCGGCCGAACATGCGAAGGCGCGGGCCCTTCGCGACGCCAAAGTCCCGCAAGGGAAGATACCCAAAGAGCCTTTCTGGACATTCACGGAGGACATGAACTTGTACTCCGAGGACTTCCCTGAAATGGCAAAGCAGATTTCGAAGGGGATGCTTACAGAGGCCTCTTTCAAGGCTATTGCGGCGGCTCATCCGGGCGATGACACCCTCGCCGCGAAAGTCACCGAGCATGCTGCTCAGGTATGCTCTCCACACCCTTTTCCCTTCAATTTTACCTAAGTGCTTGGCTCTTTTTGACCTTGCGTTCATCTTTTCACAGCTGATGGGGTACGCCGGCTTTCTCCGAGTTCGGGTGGCCAGGAAGACGGCATTCCGAGCTTCGGCCTTAGAGGCCCTAGAAAAGGCGAAAGCCACGTTCTCGGAATTGACCGCCAAGAACCAGCAGCTGGCAGATGCTGCGAAGGAGGAAGTTGCTGCCCTTCGGGAGGAGTTCCGGAAGGAAAAGGCAGACTTTGAGAAGGACTCCTCCCTGAAGATTGCCGACCTCCGTGATCAAGTGGCGGGGCTGCGTGCTGCAAACCAAGACCTTCTCCAAGACAAGTCAAAAAATGAGAATATCATAGTCACGCTCTTGTCTGAGAAGAGCGCCCTTCAAGCCGAGGTCAAGTCTTTGAAGAAGGAGTCTGAAAAGAAGAAGATAAAGGCTCTGAAGAAGGAGGTTGCGGATCTGCAGGACGAGCTCGAGGACCTTGAGGTTGAGAAGGACAAGTCCGACCAAATGAACAAGGTCGCGTTCCAGGACGGATTCTGCCTTGCTCGGCATCAAGTCCTTGAGAGGTTCCCAGGTCTGGACCTCTCTTTTTTGGAGGCTCTGAACATTCCCGAGGGGCCTCGGTGGTCCTGGTCAAAAATCGAGCACCTGAATCTTCCTCCCTCACTTCCGGCGCCGAAGGTGGTGGGAAAGGATGGGGAAGCGGGTGGCTCTCGGGACGCCGAGAACCCTTAGGCTGTTTTAGGGCTCCTTTTCCCTTTTCTTCTTTATTTTTGTACTCCTTCTTCGGGCACTTCTTCTTTGTAAGCTAGCTTTCTTGTAAATGAAGATCTTTTTTGGCTAAGTGTTTTTGCAAGTTTCTTTATTTCCATTGCCCCGAACACATTTGCTCAAGAGACTTCGGAAAACCTGCGATCAAAGAAACTTGACTAAGTATGAGAGATCTTTCCATTGGCCGAGCCTGTTCGCTCAAGAGGCTTTTTTGGAAAGTCTGAAGAATTTGACTAAGTCTTTTTGCAGGTTTTTGCATTTCCATTTTGTCCCGAACACATTCGCTCGAGGGACCTCGGAAACCTTTCAGTCAAAAATTTTCATTTCCCCTTGTCCCGAGCATGTTCGCTCAAAAGACTTAAGAAACCTTTTGCGAGATTTTTTATTTTCCATCCTTCCCGAGCTTGAAGGCTCAAGGGACTTTGGAAAACTGTCTCTGCGCTTATTACGGCGAGTACCGCTGAGAGATTTTTCCCATCTTTCCCGAGCGTGATGGCTCAAGGGACTTCGGAAAGTCATATCTGCGTTCGTCGTGAGCATCTTCGCGGAATTCTGTACAATTCTGCACTTAAGAAATTTTCTCAAGATACTTCTGTACTTAGAATATTTTTCGTACAGTATGATTCCTTCGCTCAAGCTTAGGCGTAGAATTTTTTCAAGGCGTCTGAATGCCAAGTGTTTTTCAATTCTACGCCTTCGGCATCGCCAAGTTTGTACACGCCTTTTCGTACTTCGGCGAGGACCAGATAAGGTCCTTCCCAGTTTGCGCGAAGTACTCCGTGGGATGGCCTTCGGGGCGCAAAGTCAGCCTTTCGGAGAACGAGGTCTCCTTTCTTGATTTCTTTTGGCCTGGCCCGTAAGTTTATAGCCGCGGCCACTCTTTGCTGAAAAGCTTTTCTTCTCAGCTCGGCTATTTCTCTTTATTCGCCGACGAGGTCGAGCTTGGTTCTGAGGCCGAGGTCCTTTCCACCTTCATCAAATACTTACACCCGTACTGAAGGTTGAACTATCTCTATTGGGATAATAGCCTCTGTACCGAAGACGAGTGAGAAGGGAGTCTCCCCTGTGGCTCTTCGGGGCGTCGTTCGGTAACTCCATAATACGCTTTGGAGTTCTCCTGGCCATTTCCCTTTTGCTTCCCCCAGTCTCTTTTTCAGGCCATCTTTTATGGTCCTATTAGATACTTCCACCTGCCCGTTGCTTTGGGGGTGAGCTACTGGGGCGAAGTGCATTTTTATTCCGAGGTCGCTGATAAATTCCTGGAATCCTTTGTCTATGAATTGGGATCCATTATCAACCACTAGTACCCTCGGTATGCCGAATCTGCATACTATGTTCTTCCACACAAACGTTTGCACTTCTTTTGCCGAGATAGTTGCTAGGGGTTCTGCCTCGACCCATTTGGAGAAATAGTCTACTGCTACCACGCAGAATTTCACGCCTCCGGGGGCTGAGGGGAGTGGCCCAATAAGGTCTATACCCCAGACAGCGAAGGGCCAAGGATAGTCTGCCGAGGTTACCATTTCCGAGGGTGCCCTCTGGATGTTCGCATGTCTCTGGCAACTTCCGCATTTTCGGATGAACTGCCTTGCATCCTTTCTCAGGGTAAGCCAGAAGTATCCTTGGTGAAGTATCACCGCCGCAAGGGCATCAGTTCCAATATGTGAACCACACATGCCTTCGTGGACCTCTTCAAGGACCATTTCAGTATCCTCTTCATCCACGCATCTTTGCAGCGGGTTTGCATATCCCTGTCGGTATAACTCTTCGCCAATCAGGAAGAATCGGCCGGAGCGTCTTCGCAGTCTTGCAGCGTCGCCGAGGTCTTCGGGTAGCACATTTTCTGCGAGGTATCTCTTTATGGGATCTTTCCATCCTTTTCCCGAGGTCACTATGCTCAGCACTGAGATGCTCGAGTGATCTAGCACCTCGGTGTATGTTTTTGACTTCGCCAAGCAATCTGCCTCAGTGTTATTCCGCCGAGGTACATTTTCGATCCGTACGGCGTCAAACTCTTGGATGAGCTTTGCTACCAGCTCGTGGTATTTTGCCAAGGTTGGGTCCTTCGCCCCATAATCTCCTGCCGTCTGCCGAACTACCAGCTGGGAATCGCTGTGAGCTTTTAAGTTTCTCACGCCAATCCTTTTGGCCAAGCGTAATCCCGCTATGAGGGCTTCATACTCAGCCACATTGTTAGTGACGCTGAAGCTGAAGTTGATAGCCTTCTTTACCGCTAGGCCTTCGGGTCCTCTGATAATTACTCCAGCTCCCTGGTGTTCGGATCCTGAGGCTCTGTCAACATGCAAGGTCCACTCTGGCTCACCTCCATTTGGATCCAAATGGCTTTCCTTAGTGGTGGGTATTTCGGCGATGGGTCCTCTGATAATTACTCCAGCTCCCTGGTGTTCGGATCCCGAGGCTCCGTCAACATGCAAGGTCCACTCCAGCTTACCTCCGTTTGGATCCAAATGGCTTTCCTTAGTGGTGGGTATTTCGGCGATAAAATCTGCTAGTGCTTGAGCTTTTATGGCCTTCTGAGGTTCATATATGATTTCGTGTTCGCCAAGCTCTATGCACCACTTAGAGAGCCTTCCCGAATGATCAACTTTTTTCATAACATCCCGTAGTGGTAGACTACTTCGAACGATGATGGGGTGAGCCTGAAAGTATGGTCGTAGCCTTCTCCCTGCAAGCACCAAGGCGTATATAGCTTTTTGAAGCAGAGGGTACCTGACTTCGGCGCCATGCAGGGATTTGCTGACGTAATAGACTGGCCATTGCTTTGGCCCTTCTTCTTTCACGAGGACCGAGCTTACAGCTTTCTCCGTGACGGCGAGGTACAAAACGAGGGGCTCTCCCTCCCGAGGTTGTCGCAGAGTCGGCAGGCTAGCCAAGTAGACTTTGAGTTCTTCCCAGGCCTTTTGGCAATCTTCGTCCCAAGGACGATCATTCCTTCCGAGGTCGCCTTCCATTTTTGCTGCCTTTGTGAGGACTTTGAAGAAGGGTCGACACCTATCTCCGTACCTGGAAATAAACCTGCTCAGAGAGGTTATTCTTCCGGTGAGCCTCTGCACGTCTTTGACTGTGGCAGGAGTTCGGAACTCAAGCAGCGCCTTAATCTTCTTGGGATTAGCGTCAATGCCTCTTTCGGATACCATGTACCCAAGGAATTTTCCCGAGGTTACCCCGAAGATGCACTTTTCAGGATTGAGCCGAATCCCGAAGGCTCTGAGCTTTTGGAAGGTTTCCTCTAGGTCTGCAACGTGATAGCCAGGCAGTTTGCTCTTGACTATCATATCATCAACATATACCTCCATGTTTCTCCCCATTTGGTCTTTAAAGACCTTGTTCATCAACCTTTGGTAGGTGGCTCCTGCATTTTTTAGCCCGAAGGGCATTCTAATATAGCAGTATGTTCCTCCCTCGGTGATGAAGGCGGTTTTTTCTTCATCTTCGGGGTCCATCCTTATTTGATGGTAGCCACTGAAGGCGTCTAGGAAACTAAGGAGCCCATATTCAGCAGTTGAATCTACCAGTTGATCTATTGGCGGCAGAGGGTATGAGTCTTTTGGGCAAGCATCGTTCAAGTTTCTGAAGTCGATGCACATCCGGAGTTTGCTGCTACCTTCTTTTGTGGCAATGACCACGTTGCTTAACCATTCGGGGTACTTCACCTCCCTGATGACTTCGGCGTCTAACAGACGCTGGACCTCGGTTTTGACAAAGTTGCTCTTGTGGGCCGAGATGCTTCGTTTCTTTTGCCGGACAGGTTTTGCTTTCAGGCTTACTTTGAGGCTATGCTGTATTATGCCAGGGTTTACCCCTGGCATATCTTTCGGCGAGTAGGCAAACAGATCTTTATTTTTCAGCAGAAAGGATACAAGGTTTTCCTTCTCACCTTCGGCCAAGCTCTTCCCTATTCGGGTAGATTGTCCTGGGATAAGTTCTACTGTTTCCATTTCCGCTTTTGCGAGATCTTCTTCTTTGCCTTTTTCTGGAGCCTTTGCCTCCATTGTTTGTGCGAAGTTGCTCGCCGGGGCCTTTCGTGCTTTCACAAACACCTTTCTCACCTCGGCCTGGTCTATGAAGATCTCTGCATCTCCATCCTTGGTGGCGAATGTGACAGTCAAGTACTTCACATCAGGGCGAATGTGCAGGCTTCCCTGTGTCTGCCTTCCAAGGATGGCGTTGTACGAGGACGGGACATCCATGACGATGAACCTTGCCATTGTGGAGGCGTACAACTCAGCTGCTCCGTCTACCGAAGTCCCTTTCATCATCAGTGGGAGGTCGATCCATCCGAGAACAGGCAGTTCGGATGGTCCGACCCCGAAGGTGGGCGAGGTGACTGGCTTAAGTTCGCTGCTGGAGATGCCCAAGTTCGGCAGTAAGTGCGAGAATAGGACGTCCGCATTTGATCCGTCATCAAGTAGCACCCTTTTGACGTCCCAGTTCCCTATCCTCGCCATGATCAGCAGTGGATCGTCGTGGGGGAAGACGATGGTGGATCCATTTTTGCGGGCCAGCTTTTTTGCTGGATTTTGATATTCCGTGATTGCAATTTCTCTGACCTTTCGCTTTCTTTCCGAGGATGGGAGCCCCGTGGTGATTGTTTGGATAACCCCTGCCGGAGGTGGAGGGCGCCTTTTTGGACTTCGGTTTCTCCGCCTGTCGGAGTCATAGTCCTCATCTTCGGCCCTTTCTTCCTCCATTTTTCTCCCTTTCGGGGATGGCATCCTCAGGTATTTCCGAAGTTGGCCCTGTTTTATCAGCGACTCTATGTACTTCTTCAGCTGGAAGCAGTCTTCGGTGTCATGACCGTGGTCGCGATGAAACTGGCAGAACTTTTTTGCATTCTTCTTATTATCGGCGGTCATGGCCCTTGGTCGCCGAATCTGCGTCCCTTGCCTTTCCAGCGCCATGAGAATGTTGGTCCGTGTAGTGCTCAATGGTGTGAAACTTTGGGGTTTCCTTCCCCGCATCCTCCGAGGTCGTCCTGCTTGTTCGGTCGGATGCCGAGCTTGTTGATTGGACTCTTCGGCGCGGTGGTGATCAGACTTCGGCCCAGCCATTCTTAGTTCTTCGGCGGTCATGTGCTGTTCTGCTCTTCGGTAAAATTCTCCGAGGGTCTCCGGGGGGTCCTTTGAGAACTCGTAGAATAGCTGTGAGTCTCGCCGAAGGCCCCGTGTCATGGCAAGAATGCGGATTTCGGGCCGGAAGTCTGGGACGCTCAGAGCTTCCCTATTGAATCTTTCGACATAGTCTCGGATGGTTTCTCCGTTCCTCTGCTCTATGTCGAACATCTGGACAGGCATCTTCGCAGTAGGTCGGCTCCCAATGAATTGCTGCGTGAAGGCCGTGGACAACTCCTGGAACTCAGTAATGGTCCCTGAAGGCAATGAATTGTACCATGCAGTTGCTGGCCCTGTGAGGGTGACTTCGAAGCACTTGCACATGGTAGCGTCGTCAGCACCGTGCATTATCATGCTGCGTCTGTACTTCGTCAGATGGGCCTGTGGATCAGTACGGCCATCATAAATCTCCAACCGAGGTACTCTGAAGTCACCTGGCATGGCTGCCTCAACAACGGCCTGAATGAATGGGGAGTCATCTTCGCAGCATGTTCCCGAGAGTCTGGCCCAAACGGGTTTTCTGGCCACTTGTTTCTCCACCCTATCTATCCGTGCTAATATCCTCTCCATAAGCACTGTGGCACTAGGCCCTTCTTCAGGGAAGCGAGGTTGCCGGCGCCTTTTCGGGGGGCGAGTTCGGCATTGAGGTGACAGGGACCTCGCCTCAGGCAGTGAACTTCTTTGCTGCAAGACCCTCGGTCGCTCAGACCTCTTCTGCCCCACAGGTTGTTTCCTGAGGGGAGTATTTTCTGTGGACGATTCTTCGCGCAGATCTCCGCTTCCCAAACTGCAATGAGTGGACTTCGGGCTTCTCTCCCGAGGGCGTGCTGGTGAGGGAAGTCTCTGGGCCTGTGCTTGCTGTGGCCATCTTCGGTCGATCTGCTGTGTCATTTCAGACACGACCGAACGCTGAAAGTCTTTCAGGAAGCTCATAGTGATTACTAGAGGGCGGTCTTCCTCGGGCACAGAAGTCTCTGGGAATGTTTGCTCAGCAGCCGGTTGTGTCTCAGGCGCGGACAGGGACTTTGGGAGCCCCTTGTCCTTAGAACGGCGAGTTTCAATGACGGCGATCTCAGAGCGGGTTACCACAGACGGCGCCAAATGATGGCCGGGGGCCTTATCGTTTAGAGTCATGATGACTGGTGGAGAGGCTTCTGGGAGGAAGAACGCCTGGAGGATGGTTCGCCCAAGGGAGTGTGCCTGAAAGTCCAGAAACAAAGGGTTAGGAGGCCCCCGGAATGTGTTTCCGGGGGGGAGCCTCCGACGCCCAAGTCAGTGGTGGCTGAGAAAAGGCAGGGGAAATAGCACGAAAGGGCTGAAGAGTCTCGCCTGGTGGTTTTCTCAGAGTCTGGGAGTCAGACCTCCTGCCTACCAGCCTGTTGCCAAGTATTTATTTCCTGGTATTTATAGGAGTGCCTAGCCCATTCAGATCGCGACACGTGTTCGGTCGGATGTTCTCTGAGTTTCTGGGCATAGGGGACAGATAGCTGGTAGCAGGTTGCCTTGAGCCTTGTGCTGAGATGGGCCATGTTGTGATTTTGACAGCGTCAGCGCGTCAGAGCGCCTTTTGAGGCGGCTTATGACGTCTGTGGAAGGACGTGTCAGAGGCTTCCTTAAATGCTTCCTTAAATGCTCCTACCGTACTCCTGAGGTTCCTGGGCAAGGTCGTCCTTTGGTACGGACAGTGCCTCTTCGGAGAACACGCACTCAGTTCAGGGGTTCCCATCTTCAGGGAGTTCCGCCTTCAGGGAGATCATGTTCGGCCCGCGATAGCTGGTGCCTCTTTTCCGAAGGCGATCTGTTACAACCTCGGGGGGTAAGTAGTATCCTCTAGCTTCCTGGTGCGCCGGGCTCGGAGCTCTTCGGCTATCTCCCGAGGTGTATGATCCCACCTTTTCTCGGGTAGCGCCAGTTTTTTCTGGCCATTCTTGCGGCAGGGAGTTCGGCCAGATAGAGGCGATAGCCTTTGGCTATCACAACACATGTTTGCCAAAGGGAGTGATGTCAAAGTCACCTATTTAGGACATCATAGAGGACATGTCCCTGTTTGCCCATGATGTCTTAAGAAGGAAGATCCCCTAACTCTATTAAGGCATTACCATTAATGCCACATTCCAGGAGCTTACCGAGTAGCTTTTGAATGAAGAATACATCACTGTAGCCTTAACAGACTAATCCTCTAAGGTAAGGCTTTTTAGTCCTTAGCACCTTTTATTGGGGGCTTTGCCCATCCCTTTTTTATATTAACAGTTTCTTGTGTTTTTGTTTTCAGTTCTTGATCATCTCTATGTATTTTCAATACTTCATTCTGAAGCAAATAGATATTCAGTCCTAGATTGAGGAGAGCTTGGTGAAGGCTAAAGGAGCCCTTGCAAATAATGCCTTCAAATTTGGTGAACTAAAGTAGAAGGCCATGACTGAGCTCTATGAGCTAAAGTGGCAAGTTAGCAAGGAAGTGAAGGTCATCGCCAAAAAAGCCAAGTCTTATGTGGAGTACCTTGGTCATCAATTCACGCTGGTGTCCATTGATTGCAACATCGTCATGGTCAACCATGACGATCTACACTACAAGGTGAAGCAATATTCAAAAGATAAAAAAGACCTCTAGAAGGAACTTTGGGAAATGAAGATGGATACGGATGAGCTGGAACTTGAAAAGAAAGGGATGAGGGATGAGCTCTAGAATATTACTAACATCTCCATCTCTAGACTTTAGGATGGATTTTTCCTTACCGACCACAGAGTCTTGGACAGGTACTCCCATCTTGAGCTTTCCTTCCTGATTGTCCTCTAGATGCCTGAGGGTAAAGCCTTCGTGTGGTCCAGGGATGAATATCTCATTGAACCCAATGTCCTTTTAGGTGATGAAGAGATTGAGGAGGAGGAGGAGGAGGAAGAGGAAGAGGAAGGTGATGCCCAATGGCATCTTCATTGGAAGACATCGTGACTTCGGGAGGGACTTCCTGAGAGGGAGAATGTCTGGTGCAAAGGTTTCCCAAAGGGGTGTGCCTGTAAAACTCGTAAGAAAGGGTCAGGAAGTCCCCGGGATCTTTTTCCGGGGAGGAGCCTCTGACGCCCAAGTCAGTTTCCTGAGAGGTGAAAGAAGGGGAGCACTAAAAGGTTTAGTGGCCTTGCCTGTTTGTATTTTCTCAGGGGGAGAGGGTCGGATCGGGGTCCCTTTGCCAGGGCCTGTTCCCTGGTATTTATAGGAGTTCCCAGCCCGTTCAGATCATGACACATGTTTGGTCGGATGTTCTCTGTGTTTCCGGGCGTAGGGGACAAGTACCCGTTTGCAGGCTCCTTGAGCCTTGAGCCGACACAGGTCGTGACAAGACCTGGACGGCGTTGGCGTGTCAGACCGCCATTTAGGGCGGCGTGTAATGCCTGTGGTCGACATGTCAGAGGCTCCTTAAATGCTCACGCCATACTCCCGAGATCCTCTGAGCGAGGTCGTTCTTTGGTACGGATGACCTTCTTCGGTAGTTATGCTTGTAGTTCAGGAAGTCCCCTGGTTCGAGGGTTCCACCTTCGGGGAAGTTCTCTCCTGCTTGTAATAGCTGGTACTTTATCCCCGAAGGTGATCTGCTTGGTCCCCCGAGGGAGTCGGCGATACCTTTGAAATGCTTAGCGTTTTAGCTGAAGTCCCGACTTCGTGGTATCTGACTTCGCTCCTTCCGAGGTCAGTGATAGTGCCTCTTTCTGATGACGCCAGGCTTCCCAACCATGTTTTCATCAAGAAGTATGTACTGACAAAGGTGATAGCCCTTCGGCTATCACAGGCCCCCCTCCGAAAAGCTAAAGTGGGAACTTCAGTTTGTCGGCTTTCACAGGGCGTCCTTCGGGACCTCGGGTGTAATACCTGTGCCGAAGATGTACCTTTTGTCCGAAGACATGGGTTGTTCGGTTATGGCCCGTCCTTTGCTGTCTTCGAGGTCACCCAATTCTCTCCTTTTGCAAGGTTGCGTAACGTCGCGTCTTGTAACCAGGCATGTCAGTCTGGAGCGGCGCGCCCAGGGTCTAGGGGTGTCAGAAAGCGTATCCCTCTTTTGGCGCGATGGCTGACATGTGGCAGCTTGTTATTGGCGGGGACTGCGTTGGATACAGCAGGAGCTCCTTTTCACCCGCAATGAACAGTTATGGCGACTGTTCGCCTTTGTGGAGTACTTTATGATGCCGGTTCGCCTACCCTCCTCGGCCTATATATACCTCTGTTCCGTCATAACCTCATTTTGCTTCTGCTTTTGCTTTCAACTGCTTTCACGTTTTCTCTTGCTTTTCGCGGCGATCTTCTTTGACGGAGTGTTTTCCGGCAACCTTTCACGACGGTGCCTTCAAATCCGGATTTTGGCAAAACATTTGGTGGGTTTTAACTTCCAGAGTCTTTTGCTTTTTAAGCTTTCCCGAAGTCGGTTTTGGCCTTTTTCCGAAATCGCTTTTCAACCGACCATGCCTATTCCCGAGAGCTGGCAACCTCTTTTGTCTCACCCTTGCTGTACCACTTCTAAAAAATTAGAAAGATGGAAGACCAAATTCTTTCTTCCCTCGTATGCCATTACAAGGTTGCCACGTTCTGACCAGTTTAGCTTTTCGAACCGTTGCGACGAGGTTACCATTTTCAGAGCCCAGCTGAAGGCCGGACTTCGGTACCCTCCCACAGACGGCGCCAAAGGACGCCCGGCGGCATCTTCGTTGGAAGACATCGTGAGTTCGGGAGGGACTTCCTGACATGGAGAACGTCTGGTGCAAAGGTTTCCCAGAGGGGTGTGCCTGTGAAACTCGTAAAAAAGGGTCAGGAGGTCCCCGGGATCTGTTTCCGGGGAGGAGCCTCCGACGCCCAAGTCAGTGTCCTCAGAGGTGAAAGAAGGGGAGCACTAAAAGGTTTAGCGGCCTTGCCTGTTTGTATTTTCTCAGGGGGAGAGGGTCGGATCGGGGTCCCTTTGCCAGGGCCTGTCCCTTGGTATTTATAGGAGTTCCCAGCCCGTTCAGATCATGACACGTGTTCGGTCGGATGTTCTCTGTGTTTCCAGGCGTAGGGGTCAAGTAGCCGTTTGCAGGCTCCTTGAGCCTTGAGCCGAGATAGGTCGTGACAAGACCTGGATGGTGTCGGCGTGTCAGACCACTGTTTGGGGCGGCGTGTAACGCCTGTGGGCGACACGTCAGAGGCTCCTTAAATGCTCACGCCGTACTCCCGAGGTCCTCTGAGTGAGGTCGTTCTTTGGTACGGATGACCCTCTTCGGTAGTTATACTTGTAGTTCGGGAAGTCCCCTGGTTCGAGGGTTCCACCTTCGGGGAAGTTCTCTCCTGCTTGCAATAGCTGGTTCTTTATCCCCGAAGGCGATCCGCTTGGTCCCCTGAGGGAGTCGGCGATACCTTTGAAACGCCTAGCGTTTTAGCCGAAGTCCTGACTTCGTGGTATCTGACTTCGCTCCTTCCGAGGTCAGTGATAGTGCCTCTTTCTGATGACGCCAGGCTTCCCAACCATGTTTTCATTAGGAAGTATGTACTGAGAAGGGCGATAGCCCTTTGGCTATCAGAAAGAGATGAAGAATGAAACAATATGGGCAAGGACCCTTGAATTCGTTGTTCCTTTATGTAAACATCTCCCCCCATTTTTTTTGTATCTTCCTTTGTACCTCTTTCAGCCATTGGTTGACTATCTAATATAAGTAGATGTTTCCTTGGCCATTTGATCCTTTCCCCCTCTGGCTATGTTTGGATATTTTTTATGCATTTTTAAGCGATGATGTTTAGCTTTTCTACACATGTCATCTTTGTACTTTGCTTGTTAAGCATTTGTACTAAAA
This sequence comes from Aquilaria sinensis, assembly GCA_005392925.1. Classification (NCBI taxonomy): domain Eukaryota; kingdom Viridiplantae; phylum Streptophyta; class Magnoliopsida; order Malvales; family Thymelaeaceae; genus Aquilaria; species Aquilaria sinensis. The sequence continues at coordinate 258,943 of SMDT01003152.1, read as the reverse complement.
TAATTTCATGCCACCATTCTCGTACTTTGCCTATTCGGCAATTGTACTGATAGCCGAAGTGCTATCGCCCTGGTCACCTGATGACCCCGGAAAGGAGGGAGCCAGACAACTGAGGTACACGACCTCGGTAGCCCGCCAATTCCAACTTCGGGAAACTAGCGTATCGCCTCTCTCGGGAAGGCGACCGAACTCGCTTCGGGGGATAAGAACCAGCTACCTTCTGCAGGAGAAAGTCCCCCGAAGGACTAACTTCGGAGCCAGGGAATACCCCGAAGTACACGTCTGACTCTGGGAAAAGGACCCTCACTCCGAAGGGAGACATCAACCAAGGGGACCTCGGAGGTACGGCAAGAGCCATCAAGGAGTCTCTGACATTCCGCCCGCACACCCTGCACGCCGCCCTCAAATGCACTCTGACACGCCGCCACTACCCACGTCCTGTCATGTAGAGCTACACTTGTTGCAGTTCATGGCCCGAGGAGCCCCAACGCCCAGAAGTACGGATGACATCCGTCCATACACGTGTCACAACCCGAATGGCTCACCCCCTCTTATATATATCAAGGGGAAGGCTGGATCTCTCTCATCTTTCAGCCCTAAATCCTCTCATTTCAGCCCTCAGGAAAACACGGCAGGCAAGAGTCTCTTGTGCTTACTACTCCCTCTCCACCTCTTAAAGCACTGACTTGGGCGTCGGAGGCTGCTCCCAGGAAAAAGACTCCGGGGACCTCCTAACCCCTATTTTCTGAGTGTTTCAGGCAGGTCCTCCTGAGGAATCCCCTTTTCGGGCTCTCTCCCATACCAGAAGTCCTTCTCGGCCTCACCGTGCCTGCCACACGAAGATGCTGTCGGCCATCACAAGTGATCCACACAGAGCACCTTCTTTCGGGACTCGCCTGCACCTCCTGAAGTCCCTGCCGCATTCACCACGACACACAGTGAAGATGAAGCTGATGGGCATCATTTGGTGCCGTCTGTGGGAAACACTCCCAGGTCGTCATTGTTGAAACTCGGCGTTCTAAAGACAAGGGACTTCCGAGGTCCCCGTCCGCGCTAAAGGTTCAACCAGCAACCGAACAACTGCAGCAGGGACTTCCCTGCCCAAGGACGAACGTCCTCTGACTGTTACCATGGCCTTCCTGCGCGAGTTCCTACACTCTGGCGTGGCCAAAATGATGCAGCAGTTAGACCGAAGATGGCCACAGCCAAATACCGAAGGCCCTCCTCATCAACCTCGTCGGGAGAAGAGTCCCATGTCAAGTCACAGGGGTTTGGGGAAGCAGAGATTACCAAGATGAGTCCTTGATGAGAAGCATACCCCTCGGAACGTGACTTACAGGAAAAACAGGGTCAAGATGTTCCAAACGATATTCCCTAATTAAAGAGGAATTATACCGGCAAGGGTACTCAAGTCCGTTACAGAGATGTATCAGTAAAAAGGGTGCAAGACAATTCATCCAGGAAGTGTGAAAAGGGCCGAAGACACGCCAGCACCGAAAGGCTGCCTTCGGAGTGGGTAACCCCGGAAGATTACTTTAGCCCATTTGCAGTATGGGGCATAGACCTCACCGGGCCACTCCCGACAGCACCCGAAGGAGTGAAGTTCTGCGTAGTAGCAGTGGACTACTTCACTAAGCGAAACGAGGTAGGACTCCTGGCGACCATTCCGGCAAAAGATATACAAAAGTTCGTCTGGAAGAACATGAGATGCAAATTTGGCATACCGACGGTGATAATGGCCGATAATGGTTCCCAGTCTATGGACAAGGGATTCCAAGAATTTGTCACCAATTTCGGAATAAAAACGCACTTCGTCCCACTAGCTCAGCCCTAGAGCAACAGACAAGTGGAGGTAGCCAACAGAACTATAAAAGAGGGACTATAAAAGAAGCAAAGGAAAAATGGCCAGGAGAACTTCCTACTGTACTAAAGAGTTATCAGACAACTCCCCGAGGGGCCATGGGGGAGACACCTTTCTCACTTATCTCCAGTACAGAGGCCATTATCCTTGTTGAAATAGTACGGCCATCAGTTAGAATACAAGTGTTCAACGAAAAAGGAAACGACCTCGAGTTGAGAAGTAAGCTCGACCTAGTTGACGAACATAGAAAAGTAGCCAAACTCAGAAGAAAGGCCTTTCAGCAAAAGGTGGCCATGAGCGCAAACCTGCATGTTAGGCCAAAAGGAACAAGGAAAGGAGACCTCGTTCTCTGAAAGGCCGAGTTTGAACCCCAAAAACCATCCCATGGGGTACTTCGGCCAAATGGGAAAGGGCCTTATTTGGTCCTAGATGAGGTCCGAAAGGTAGTATACAAGCTTGGCGACACCGAAGGACAAAAACTGAAGAATGCATGGCATTCAAATGCCTTAAAGAAATTCTATACTTAGAATTTTAGATAAGAAATTGTACAAGTGAGAAATTTCTCTAAGTACAGAAGTTTTCCCCTATCTGAAAGTACTCGCTGAACAAAGCTGAAGCACATGCTCCCGAAGGTCACGTTTTCCTTCCGAAGTTGGTTGGGTTATATGCCCAAAAAAAGGTGAAGTCTATCGAATACGGCCGACGAGGGCAGGCTAAAGTTTGCCTAAGGGAACTTCTCCAACAATGAACGTTTACCCGAAGGTTGGCCGATGAAATAAGCAAAGTGTACATCTTCGAAGTCCCCTGATCGAAAGTGGTCGGGGCAACTAGGAAACAAAAAATTGCTCAAAAGACTTAACCAAATTATGAAGGAAAATTCATTAAAGAAGGTGTTGGTACAAGGAGAAGGTTACAAGAAGAAAAACACAAAGAAAAAAGAAGAAGGCAAAGGCCCTAGAATATCTAAGGGACCCCGGCGTCATGGGAAGCTCCGGCTCCTGTGTCTTTGGCCGCCGCCTTCGGTGCAAGAGGAGGGGCAAATGGCAGGTTGAGGAGCTCCACTTTCGACCAAGTCCACCGAGGACCCTCGGGAATATCCAGGGTAGCCAAGAAGGAAAGATCGAGGTCTGGATATTTCTTCAGAAATTGGTGACGAGCTAGGCAGAAGCCGTCCTAAAAGGCAACCTTGGTCACCTGAACGGCTTTGTCTTTTTCTACGTCCAAGTCGTCCGCCTCATTCTGAAGATCTAAATCCTCCTTCCGAAGATCTGCAACCTCCTTCTCCAGCTCCTTTATCTTCTTCTTCTTCTTTGAATCCTTCTTCAGCGAGTCGACCTTGGCTTGAAGTTCTGCGTTGTCAGCAAGAGCCTTCATCAGGAGAGCAGCCTCTTCTTCTTTGTCCTTCTGAATGGCCTCGTTGGCCGAGGATAAGCTCACAACCTTCTCACCAAGGTCGGACATCTTCTTGGAGAAATCCTTCAAGTGCTCCTCTTGGCCCCTCAAGAATTCCTCTTGAAGCCTGGCAACCCTCTCCTTGGCTATTCGGCTCAACTCGGTGTTCGTCACAACCGAGTTAGCGCAGAAGACCTTGGCCTTTGCTAATTTATCTTCGGACCAAGCTCAACCGAAGACTGCTTTGCTACCCAAGCTCGAAGGTATCCACTATACCCCAGGAGTGACAGAAAAGAAGGTACTTAGTGAAATTTACACAAGGAAAGCCAAAACACTTAGACAAAAAAGTGGCCTGAAGAACTACCTGGGCAGCATGCTTGGAAACCTTAGTCGCAAGGGTATCCTCGGAGGCACACTCCTTGGTAACTGCCTTGATGGAAGCCTGAGTAAGCACGCCCCTCGCCATCTGCAGAGGCATTTCCCAGTAATCCTCAGAGAACAGGTTCATGTCCTCCTTGAAAGACTAAAACGGCTCCCTTGGAACCTTATCCTTCGGGATGTGGGAATCCCGAAGAGGCCGCCTCCGGGCATGCGCAACCATCCAAGCTGAGGGCGCCAGATCCTCTGCAAAGTTAAAAGCGTAAATCAGACAAGGGTCCTTAACTATGCAAGTTATGAGGATACGAGTACTAAAAGGGATTAGGAGACGAACCGGGCGCAACCTCAGCAACGTTGTCATCAGAGTCTCAGACCTCCTCCACATCGGAATGAATATGCTTGCCTTTGTGTCTTAGGCATTTTTCCAACTCCTCGGCAGAGGACCCCCTAGCAAAGAGCCCAAAAGATCCACCGATGTGCCGGGACTCAAAGGAGCAGCAACAGTATCCACCCCGGCATGAACCTCGGTGGTAGTATCAAGCTCGGGGGAAGTTTCAGGCTTGGCGGGAGTTTCAGGCTTGGTGGAAGTTGCAATGTCACCGCTGACCTCCGCCACACCCTCCGGGGGTGGAAGAAGGGTGTCCTGCTTCGCCTTCTTGGCTGAAGACGGTCCACTGCCAGTAATCTTGTGCCTCTTGGAGACGCCTTTCTTCGTTTGTTCCCCCTTCTCGGCCTGACCAAGGAAGAGAGACTTATAGTAGGCAGCAGATTCATCCCCCATCTCTGAAAAAGAGGGAAAACATCAGTGTAAGTCCAGACAGGTACTTATGCTGAAAACTTTGAAAGGAAACTTACTTTCAAAAAATGCTTCGTAAGTGAGCTTACTTCGAAGGAGCTTCACTAGCCAAGAGTCCTTCCCCTTAGTAGCAGGAGCTGGCATGCCGAGATCCGTCTTATGCTCCTTAACTACCCCCAACTCCCGAAGGACTTCCTCGATCATGAGCTTCCACATGATGGGGAAGGGGTAGAGAGAGCGTGGATGGACCTCGGCATCCCAGTCAGTGACAGCCTGGATACGTCGGTCGAAGTCCTCAAACATCGCTGCCAACTCGGGAGTTAGCAACTTCTTGGGATCCATGACATCCGTCTCCAACTTTCCCTGAGCCCACTTAGTCGGAACATGCGGCAAGGCCTCCGCTACTTTTAGGAAGAAGAACTTCTTTTTCCACCCCCGCCAGCTATCCTTGGTAACAAAGGTGAACATGAATTTTTTGCTCCCAGATCCCCGAGGTAGGATAAAATAAAAGCCACCCTTCGGAACCAGATAGAGCTTGTAATACTGCATGAACAGGATAAAATGGGGTTCTACCCCGAAGACCCCGCACATGCAGAGAAAGGCATTGAAATAGCAATAAGAGTTAGGAAGAAGCTGATTTACGGCTATGCCATGAAATTGGCAGAAGTCGTAAATCATCTTCGGCAGAGGAAATCGAAGTCCGGCCTTCAGTTGCGCTCGGAAAATGGTAACCTCGTCGTCCCGGTTCATGAAGCTAAGGTCGCCGAGGTGGGGTAACCTTGTGGTGGCATAGGAAGGAAGGAAAAATTTGGCTGTCCACTTCTCTAATTTCTCAGAAGTGGAGTAGCAAGGGTGAGACATAAGAGGTTGCCAGCTTTCGGGATTAGGCAAAGACATGGTTGGCCAAAAAGAGACTTCAAAATGAAGAAAAACAACTTCGGGAAGCTAAAAGAAAAGTAGAAATTGAAGGATCTCTAGAGTCAGAACCTACCAAAAGTCTTGCCGAAGTCAGGGTTTGTGGACGCCGTTGTGAAAGGTGGCCGAAAGAAGCGTCGCTGTTAATACTGCCGCAAAAAAGGGAGAGAAGGCGCAAGACCAGACGAGAGCAAAGTAAGAGCAAAGAAAAACAAATGAAGAGTATGACAGGAGGTGGCTTATATAGATCGAGGAAGGGTAGCCGGAGGGGCGTCATAAATTGCTTCGCGAGGGTAAAGCATCGCCACAATTGCCCTTCGTGCGTGAAAAGACATGCCCTTTGTAACCGACATAACTAGCCCCAACCAGCACTTGCCACGTGTTGCCCATCATGGGAAACTAGGACACATTATCTGACATTCCAAAAACCCGGGCGCGCCGCTCCAGACTGACACGTCTAGTTTCAAGACGTGACGGTCGACTAGCCTACGGCAGGAAAAGTAAAGAGGTTGGGTATCTTGAGAACACCAAAGGGCAGGCAGGTGACACCTGTCTGAACAAAGCATATCCCCTAGGTGGCGAAGTGCCTCCCCTATGAACGTCACGCTCCGAGTCATGAAAAGCGCCCCCAAAAGGACCACTAGCCAAACCCTCAACTCCGGCTTTCCGAGGGGGGGCATGTGATAGCCGAAGTGCTATCCCCCTGGTCACTTGACGACCCCGGAAAGGAGGGAGCCAGACACCTTGGTAGCCCGCCAATTCCAACTTTGAGAAACTAGCGTATCGCCTCCCTCGGGAATGTGATCGAACCAGTTTCGGGGGATCAGAACAAGCTACCTTCTGCAAGAGAAAGTCCCCTGAAGGACTAACTTCGGAGCCAGGGAATACCCCGAAGTACCAGTCTGACTCCGGGAAAAGGCCCCTCACTCCGAAGGGAGACATCAACCAAGGGGACCTCGGAGGTACGGCAGGAGCCATCAAGGAGTCTTTGACATTCCGCCCACACACCCTGCACGCCGCCCTCGTATGCATTCTGACACGCTGCCACTGCCCACGTCATGTCATGTAGGGCTATGCTTGTCGCAGCTCGTGGCCCGAGGAGCCTGCAGGCGGCTAGGGGCCCCCACGCCCAGAAGTACGGATGACATCCGTCCATACACGTGTCACAATCCGAAGGGCTCACCCACTCTTATATATATTGGGGGATGGCTGGATCTTTCTCCTCTCTCCGCCCTGAATCCTCTCCTTTCAGCCCCCAGGAAAACACGATGGGCAACAGTCTCTTGTGCTTACTACTCCCTCTCCACCTCTCAAAGCACTGACTTGGGCGTCAGAGGCTCGTCCTTGGTAAAAGACTCCGGGGACCTTCTAACCCCTGTTTTCTGAGTGTTTCAGGCATGTCCTGCTGAGGAATTCCCTTTTCGGGCTCTCTCTCATACTGGAAGTCCTTCTCGGCCTCACTGTGCCTGCCACACGAAGATGCTGCCGGCCATCACAGGTGATCCACACAAAGCACCTTCTTTCGGGACTCGCATGCACCTCCTGAAGTCCCTGCCGCATTCACCACGACATACAGTGGAGATGATATTGATGGGCATCATATACTTTGCTTGTTCAGTGCTTATCCCTAGGATTCTTCATGTGTTTTTAGACTTAGAGAAATCTTCTAAGCCTATGTTTCTAAGGTTGGTGTGCTTGTGTGTTTTTATGGGCATTTGGTTCTTGGCCTAGGTTTTTATAGAACCTTGGTCCCAATTTACTTTCCTCAGCCATTTGAAGAAGTTTCACTATTCTCATAATTTTTCTAAGTACCAATGCAATGTTCGCACCCTGGATGGGGCCCTCCTAGGAAGTCTACAGAATCGGAGTCCCGTGCTAGTGGCAGTTGGCTAGTTAATTACCTGTCCCATTTTAAAACCTGTTATGCATCTAGTTATTACCCTACAATGTAGCATGCATGGGCTTGCTTTGGCTTTAATTAACAAACATAGAAAAATCTAAAACATTGCTTGCAATTTATTAAAACATATTTAAAACACAAGCTGAAGCATAAAACATAACTGTATTTACTACTAGTAATAATCGCACATGTGCATCATTACATAAGTAAACACTATGCATATGCCCAAAAGCAACTGAAATGCTACCCGACCTACAGACAATGGAGGCTAAACTAGTTTACATGCATATACTAAAGGACTACCACTATGATCCATGGTCCACTATGTCCATCCTTATGCCACTAGCCTCTACAAGGCTGCAAATCAACTATAGTTAGCATAAACAAGATAACCCGTAAATCAAGAATTAATAAATTATTCACTGGGAGGTTTACCTACATGTAAAACACTAGCTCGACAACCCCCTATGGTCACCGGCTTAACATAGATACAATCTACACAACAACACTAAAGGGAGTGAGAATCTGAAAATTCCCAGTAAGGGATTTGGGTTCTTGCACAGAAGAATAAAACCTGCAAAAACTCGAGGACACTTATATGTATAAAATATGAAATCTACTACATGCCCTATATAGTTTGAGGCCTAACATATGTGCATATATTCAAGTCTCTTGGGACCTTACCTTCTTTTAGTCCGCACAAATGTCATCTCGTGCCTAGTGAGTTTCTGGCCCTAACTTTTTCCTAGCAAGCCCTAGCTCATTGATGTTTTAAAAATCCTTCCATTTGTTGTTGTACAGGTGAACATGATGGATGTTGCTCACTTGAGTTCCAAGGAACTCACAAGGTGGACTAGGCTCCTACATAGTGCCTTAAGCCCTTGGCTTATCTAGGCCACTATGGCATTAAGCCTCCACCCAATAAGGTGCACTAGGCTCCCTCCTGGTGCCTTGAGCTAATAAGCTCACCTATATCACCAAGGTACTAAGCCTTGCCCATTTAACCTACCAAGGATGCACTAAGCTTTCACTTTTGCCTTAAGTCACAACATGGCTAGGCCATATGTGCACTAAGCTTTCATCAATGGCGCCCCACTATCCACCATTACTTGGTTCACCCTATTATCGTAAGATTTGCTTTGGATTGACTTAATTTACTAGGTTCCATAGAACCCTTCATCTACACTAGGGTTTCTCATTGGTGTCTTAAGCTCAAAGCCTCAAACTAGATTACCAATGGTACTAAATCCTCTTAACCTTTTCTAATAGCCATATTGTAGTGCTCCGAGCTCCTCCTAAATCACTTTCCTTCATGCTTTTTTTGTACCCAAGACAACTTGATCCACAAACTAGTGCTTTCAAGAGCTATTGGGGGTACTAAGGTACCATTGGTCACCTTCCACCCCAAAATGCACTTAAGCACTCATTGGACCCTCCATTTGAAGTAAACTAAACAACAACCTAGGTTAATTCTACCTTGAGTGAAATGAAAGTTATAGATATTTCTTTTAGCTTCACATGTAATGTTGAATTGCCTCAATTGGATGGTGAGTTAAAAGTTATGCCAAAAATACTACAGCTTTTCAATGTTATCAAGTCTTGGTGCTGTGGCACCACAGGCAATTCTCTCGGGTTCTAGGTTTAGGTTCTTGGCACTATAGCACCAATTGGCGCTGCGATGCCAGGCCCCAAGCCCAGTAGCACCAATCTTCGTCCATAGTATTTTTGGAGGCCTCCCAAGGCATCCAAAGCTTCATGCCTAGGCTTGTAAAGCTCTAGCTTGCTAAAACTACTACAATTGGCCATAAACATACTAACCTAGTCAAGCATCATGTGTCTTAATGATCTACACAAGTGCTTGATACACACTAGTCCATCACAAGCCATGTCTCACATTAACAATGCATATCTCACAAACCACTTGAAACCAACACTCAAGCAACTAAGACAATCATTATAGGAGTATGTAAATGAAATTCCTTACCTCAATTAAGAAGAACAAGTAGGTAATCAAGCATCCACAGCAAGAAATTGGACTCCAGTAAGGTATTCTACGGTTTCAAGCAAAACCAACACAGAAGGCACCAATTCAAGCTCATTCTCACTATACCCAAGCTCATGGAAGCTTAAGAAACCAAGAAAAACCAAAGAATAGTCCCACCTAAATTTAGAGCTGATGCATGGCGGTATCTTCATCACGTGACACGGTGAGGCCGAGAAGGACTTCCAGTATGAGAAAGTGCCCCGTTGTGGAGATTCCTCAAGAGTACCTTCCAAAAACACTCAGGAAACAAGGGTTAGGAGGTCCCCATAGTCTTTTTCCGGGGAGGAGCCTCCGACACCCAAGTCAGTGCTTTGGGGGGTGGAGAGGGAGTTGATGGGTTTCGGGAGCCAAACAGCGCAGTGAAATTTAACCGAAACCGTCCAGGATCCAAGTGAAATGGGGTAAACCGGGTGTTCAAAAATTTTCATACCTAATTTTCGGTTGAGATCACTCACTCAACTGTAGAGTCGAATCACAAAACCTGAACAGTTGACGTGTTCAGGCTCTTTATGGTATCCACACGAGCCTCTCGGGATCACCACGCTTCCACCACGTCCCGGTAGATGCGTTTCTCTTGCGCTCGTAGTGCTAGCTTGCGTCCTCCAAGGAATTGCAAGAGAAGAGTGTGGCTGTCCTTTTGGGGGCTAAGGTAAGGAGATCTGTGAATTTCTCACTTAAAAGTTGTATTTATATTGAGACTCAACTTCCAGGCCTAATGGGTTTCAAAGCCCTAATCCAATTAGGATTTAATTTCGGGCTTAATAATGGCTCAACCCTTGGGCCCATTATTAATATGAAATTAAAGTGAAACCGTAACCCAAATAATTAGCCCATGCACTCTAATGATCCAAATAGCTCTATGTGTGCGACCCAATAGGCTCTTGCCATGTTGGCGATGATCATAAATCACATTTATGATCATAAGCAATGAGCGGTGTCTAGCAACACATCATTGCTACCCAAGTGACAAGATTGTCGATGATTCGACTATACCTTTATGATCATCACCGATATATGCCATTGTCCCTTTGTCCAAGATATCAAGACTAAGCACGAGACATGGAATGTGTCACTCTCGTACAGCCCAATCTTTGGTTTCTTGATTACCGAGTAGACTAACTTAAGCTGATGACATTGATATCGTATATCAACTCATCCGAGCATGGCCATGCATTTTCTAAGTCTCACTCTATCAAGGGGCCCGAAGATATCACTCCTGTTACATAGGAGGGACAAATCCCATCTTGATCATACAAATCCCTCCGCATGATATGTGACATACCCAATGACCTCCTTCAAGTTCACTCAGTTACGAGCAACAAAGGAAAGTATCAAAGTATGTGACTCACATGTAGGGAACCTTGATGACCTTAGGTCGAAGGACTACATATACCCTGATCACTATGAGAATCACTTATGACACTCATATAACGATCCATGTAGTGTTCTCATGGTGGGTCAGTCCAGTACACAAGTGCTCCAACTTGTAACCATATGTAGACTACATATCTCATATTAGTCTCCACATATGCTAGTCATTATGTATTATTGCAACCCGCTCCACAATAATACTAGACCAGGGACGTTTAAGAATATCATTATTCTAGGGCTACAATTATGTCTGTTGAGTTACGCAAAAACAAAACAACAAACATAATTGCTGGATTAATGCCTTAATAAAATATCATAACTCAATATGCAAAAATACAATCATCTCATGATTGGCTTTTGGACATAACACTAACAATCTCCCACTTGCACTAAAGCCAATCATCCATGTATTTAATACCGATGGACCTACAATGGCTATCATGCTTTTGCTATGTAAGGGGCTTTGTCAGCGGATCAGCAATGTTGCTGTCTGTCGTAGTCCTGCATATCCTTACATCACCCCTCTCGATGATCTCCCTGATGAGATGATTGCGTCGGAGTATGTGTTTCGATCGCTGGTGAGATCGTGGTTCCTTAGCTTGTGCGATTGCTCCATTGTTGTCACAATAGAGCTCTATTGGGTCGGTAATGCTTGGAACCACTCTAAGTTCAGTGATGAACTTCTTGATCCAAATTGCCTCCTTCGCAGCATCAGAGGCGGCAATGTACTTAGATTTTGTTCTAGAGTCAGCTACTGTCTCTTGCTTTGAACTTTTCCAGCTAACAGCATAGCCACCAATACAAAACACATAACCAGATTGTGATCTAAAATCATCCTTATTGGATTGGAAGCTAGCATTGGTGTAACCCCTTACAATGAGCTTATCTTCACCTCCAAAGGCCGAGAATGCATGCTTAGCCCTTCGTAAGTACTTAAGGATGATCTTAACAACTATCCAGTGACTTTTACCGGGGTTTGATTGGTACTTGCGCGTCATGCTCAACGTATACGAGACATCGGGAGTAGTACATAGCATGGCAGACATGATAGATCCAATTGCTGAGGCATATGGAATCTTACTCATGCACTCCCTCTCCTCGGGTGTACTCGGACACTGAAATCTAAAAAGAGTTATACAATGTGACATGGGAAAGAATACTTTCTTGGAATCTTGCATGCTAAATCTCTTTAGCACCTTGTCAATGTATGTACTTTAACTTAGGCCGAAAACCTTTCTAGATCTATCTTTATAGATCTTGATGCCTAACTAATAGGTTGCTTCACCCAAATCCTTAATAGAGAAACATTTCCTTAGCCAAGTCTTTACAGACTGTAGTTCGGGAACGTCATTCCCGATGAGTAGTATGTCATCTACATACAACACCAAGAAGACAATAGCGCTCCCACTAACCTACTTGCAGACACAGGGTTCATCTTCATTTATGATAAAACCAAACTCTTTGATTACTTCATGAAAATGAAGATTCTAACTTCAAGAAGCTTGCTTTAGTCCATAAATGGACCTTTGCAACTTGCACACTTTATTGGCATTCTCAGGAATGACAACACCCTCAGCTTAGGTCATGTACACATCCTCAAGTAATTTTCCATTTAGGAATGCAGTTTTGACATCCATTTGCCATATCTCATAATCATAGTGTGCAGCAATAGCCAACAAAATTTGGATAGATTTAAGCATGGAAACTGGTGAAAAAGTTTTATCATAGTCAATACCATGAATTTGCTTGAAACCTTTTGCAACCAATCGTCCCTTAAAGGTAATCACATTACCATCCATGTCAGTTTTCTTTTTGAAAACCCATTCGCACCCTATAGGTTTGATCCCTTCAGGTCGATCAACAAAGGTCCATACTTGGTTTTTGTACATGGATTCCATCTTGGATTTCATGGCCATTATCCACTTCTCAAAGTAAGGCCCCGACATAGCTTGTTGGTAGGTTGTGGGCTCATCTTGATCCATAAGCATCACATCGCCAATGTGAGTCATGAGAAATCCATATCTCTCGGGCACACACCAAATCCTACCAGACCTACGTGGGCTCCGTGCTACAAGAACAGACTCTTGAACCACACCATCTTTTGGTGACTGTTTCAGTTCCATTTTAGGTTTGATGTCCCCTTGTTGTTCTTGAATTTCTTCAAGTTCTACTTTCCTCCCACTGGTTCTTTTAAAGATAAACTCTTTCCCTAGAAAGACACCAGTTTGAGCAACAAACACTTTTTGCTCAGAAGGATTGTAGAAATAGTAACCCTTTTTTTCTTTGTGATACCTAGCAAAAAGGCATTTATGAGATTTAGGCCCTAGTTTTCCATAGGATTTATGTTTCACAAAAGCGTCACTGCCCCAAATCTTCATAAAAGACAAACTAGGATGCCTCCCATTCCATATCTCATATGGTGTCTTTTGAACTGATTTAGATAGAACTCGATTTAGTGTAGAAGTGGCTGTCTCTAGAGCATGTCCCTAAAAAGAGTTTGGAAGGTCAGCTTGACTCATCATAGATCAAACTATGTCTAACAAAGTTCGATTTCTCCTTTCAGATATACCATTCCATTAAGGTGTACCAGGTGGAGTGAGTTGTGATACTATACCACATTCCATTCAGATAGTCAAGGAATTCTTAATCCTAGAACTCTCCACCTCGTTCTGATCCAAGTACTTTGATACTTTTCCCAAGTTGATTCTCTACTTCGTTCTTGAATTCTTCAAACTTTTCAAAGGATTTTGACTTGTCTCTCATGAGATACACGTAGCCATATCTACTGAAGTCATCAGTAAAGGTAATGAAGTATTGGAAGCCTCTTCTAGCATGTGTAGACATAGGGCCACATACATCACTATGTATTGGTCCTAGTAAGTCATTAGCCCTTTCACTTTGCCCTGTGAATGGGGCTTTGTTCATCTTGCCTAACAAACATGACTCATATGTCTCATATTAATCAAAATCAAATGAGTCCAAAAGTCCATCCTTATGGAACTTGGATATATGGGTCTCATTTATATAGCCCAAGTGATAGTGCCAGAGATAGGTCAAGTTCGAATCATTTAATCTGACCTTCTTGGTATTCACATTATAGATTGGATCTTCGAGGTCTAGAACATACAACCCATTGCTAAGTTGAGCACTACCATAAAAGATTTCATTCAAATAAATAGAACAACATTTGTCCTTTATTATAAATGAAAAACCTTTCTTGTCCAAACAAGAAACAGAAATCAAATTTCTACTAATAGTAGGCACACAGTAGCAGTTGTCTAATTCTAAAACTAATCCACTAGGTAAAGTGAGAACATAAGTCCCTACGGCTAAGGCAGCAACCCTTGCTCCATTTCCAACACGTAGGTCCACTTCACCTCAGGCCAATCTTCTACTTCTACTTAGATCCTGCACATTTGCACAAATGTGAGATCCACATCCAGTATCCAATACCCAAGATGAGGAAGTAGAAAAGTTAGCCTCTATAACAAGAATACCTGAAGTGGAAGTCTTACTTCCCTTTTCCTTAGCAAGTTCTTCAAGATAGAGCTTGCAGTTGCGCTTCCAGTGTCCAGGTTGCTTACAATGGAAGCACTCCCCTTCCTTTGCCACACCACCCTTTGGTTTCAGTGCAGCTGAAGAAGAACTAGCATTGGACTTTCCATTAGCTTTATCCTTCTTCTTGTTGGCTTTTCCTTTTCCCTTGCCCTTTTGAACCATCAAAATGGGCTTAGCCTTCTTAAGGTTTTGCTCAGCAGTTCTCAACATGTTGAGCAATTCAGGGAGGGACTTGTCAAGGTCATTCATGTTATAGTTCATGACAAACTGACTGTAGCTTTCAGGCAATGATTGCAAGACTACATCGATAGCCAACTCTTTCTGAAGAGCAAATCCCAAATTCTCAAGATTCTCAATGTACCCAATCATCTTGAGCACATGAGGACCCACGGGACTTCCCTCAGACATCTTGCACTGAAACAATGCCTTAGAGGTCTCAAACCTCTCATGCCTAGCTTGCTCTTGGAAAAGCATTTTGAGATGTTCGATCATATCGAACGCCCCCATGTTCTCATGTTGCTTCTGAAGCTCAGATTCCATGGTAATAAGCATGAGGCATGCAACATCCAAAGCATCATCAGAATGCCTCTTGTGAGCATCCCTTTCAGCTCTTGGAGCAGTGGCAGCAGGCTCATTCGGAATGGGCTGCTCTAGGACATAAGCCTTTCTCTCTTGTTTGAGGACTATCCTCAAGTTTCGGTACCATTTGAGAAAGTTGGTCCCATTCAATTTTTCCTTCTCAAGGATCGATCGCAACGAAAGTGTCGATGTGTTTTGTGCCATGGTTATCTACAACAGTAAATATGCAGTGTAAGAGTCATGTATTTTAATTCATTTAATAAGGACTTTTATTAAACGATACTCCCACTATTTTCCTCAAAATAATAACCCTCGATATTATTTTGGAACACCTCGGCGCTAAGGTATTCTAGTGGGCCAAGATCCATATTTGACCACAACCTGAGTCAGCTTTGGCTTTTCTCTCAAGTTACAGTTATTTAGGTAGGCAACTCTTTGCCAATTGCATCTTATGCAACTCTTGGATAGTTGGGTGAACAACACTTGTCCAAGCTCATCTCATGAGCTTAAGCCCAACTCTATGCCTCTAAGTCCCTAATCCTATTAGGATGACTTAGTTAAGTCAGACCCAAAGTTAGCAATTTGGATATCACTATTATCCCATCGCGCCTTACCAAGATGAACATAGGTGCTTTGCTTTGGCAAACCCACCTAATGTTGATCAAAGTCTTGACGAGTGCCAACATTTGGAAGGCATCACATTTATGACTTAATATTTGTTTGAGGGATTTTTTTCGTTTGATCTCACCAATTTGTTATCTCCGGTTGTCTTATACATGCATCACATACAAATATAAAACATGCATCTCATGCGTACAAGAAAGTAAACGTGACATGGTTATAGCCCAAACTATGCGATATTCTCAAGCCAATGAGAATATCATAAAAGCCTAAGAAAAGAAAAAGAGTCTTCACAAGCTCCTTCTCTTCCTTTCTTGGCTGCCCTTTTGTTGTCATCTCCTTGGACATACCTCCTTGGATGATCCTTAGACATACCACCTTGGATGATCCCATAATGCACCATTACATCAATAATAGAAACCTCGAGTTACATTCGAGGGGAGTAAGGTGAGAAGAGAATGTACAATGAGAGTGATAAGAGAAGGCACGACTCGCAGGCCGTATTTACAAGTACAACCAATCAAGGGCTATAACCATGCACCATGCTTCAAACACCAATCAGCATATCATGTCAAATCTCATTCAACAAAGATGCATGCCAATTTTTGTGCGTTGATTAACCAGTTTTTATTTATGTGGCGCTTCGCATACGGCGGTCCCGCTGGCCGGTCAGCGGGCGGTGGTTCCGCTGACCGGTCAGCAGACGGGGTCAAGGGGAGCTGCCTTTGTAGGGGGTTACGAGGGGGGCAGCGCCCCCCAACGCAAAAAATTGTCTTACAATTGCTTAGCCCGAAATCTTCTATTTCGAGCAAGTAGGCACCCGAGACTCCTCCATTCGAGCCACCAAAAATACCTTACTTTCGGTGCCCGAACAGGCCGAATCCGAACAAAGCTAGGGTTTTTGCAACTATTGCAAGAATCCTAATCTATATAGGTATCTCATACCATTCAATTTTGGGTTACTCTCATTAACCAATTTGTGTCGTTTCTTCATATATCTCATATGTTCATTACAAATTCCGGTTTCAAGCATCATGAATCAATCTAATTAATCATGGCCGAAAACCAATCGAACACATAGCATCATGCGATTCAACACTCAATCCCTATTTAGGGTTTCACCAGTAGCTCTGATACCACTGTTGGGTTTCGGGAGCCAAACAGCGTAGCAGAATTTAACCGAAACCCTCCAGGATCCAAGTGAAACGGGGTAAACCGGGTGTTCGAAAATTTTCATACCTAATTTTCGGTTGAGATCTCTCACTCAACTGTAGAGTCGAATCACAAAACCTGAACAGTTGACGTGTTCAAGCTCTCTATGGTATCCACACGAGCCTCTCGGGATCACCATGCTTCCACCACGTCCCGGCAGATGCGTTTCTCTTGCGCTCGCAGTGCTAGCTTGCGTCCTCCAAGGAATTGCAAGAGAAGAGTGTGGCTGTCCTTTTGGGAGGCTAGGGCAAGGAGACCTGCGAATTTCTCACTTAAAAGTTGTATTTATAGTGAGACTCAACTTCCAGGCCTAATGGGTTTCAAAGCCCTAATCCAATTAGGATTTAATTTCGGGCTTAATAATGGCTCAACTCTTGGGCCCATTATTAATACGAAATTAAAGTGAAACCATAACCCAAATAATTAGCCCATGCACTCTAATGATCCAAATAGCTCTATGTGTGCGACCCAATAGGCTCTTGCCATGTTGGCAATGATCATAAATCACATTTATGATCATAAGCAATGAGCGGTGTCTAGCAACACATCATTGCTACCCAAGTGACAAGATTGTCGGTGATTCGACTAAACCTTTATGATCATCACCGATATATGCCATTGTCCCTTTGTCCAAGATATCAAGACTAAGCACGAGACATGGAATGTGTCACTCTCGTATAGCCCAATCTTTGGTTTCTTGATTACCGAGTAGACTAACTTAAACTGATGACATTGATATCGTATATCAACTCATCCGAGCATGGCCATGCATTTTCTAAGTCTCACTCTATCAAGGGGCCCGAAGATATCACTCCCGTTACATAGGAGGGACAAATCCCATCTTGATCATACAAATCCCTCCGCATGATATGTGACATACCCAATGACCTCCTTCAAGTTCACTCAGTTACGAGCAACAAAGGAAAGTATCAAAGTATGTGACTCACATGTAGGGAACCTTGATGATCTTAGGTCGAAGGACTACATATACCATGATCACTATGAGAATCACTTATGACACTCATATAACAATCCATGTAGTGTTCTCATGGTGGGTCGGTCCAGTACACAAGTTCTCCAACTTGTACCCATATGTAGACTACATATCTCATATTAGTCTCCACATATGCTAGTCGTTACGTATTATTGCAACCTTCTCCACAATAATACTAGACCAGGGACGTTTAAGAATATCACTATTCTAGGGTTACGATTATGTTTGTTAAGTTACGCAGAAAGAAAACAACAAACATAATTGTTGGATTAATGCCTTAATAAAATATCATGACTCAATGTGCAAAAATACAATCATCTCATGATTGGCTTTTGGGCACAACACAAACACAGAAAACACGTCCTAGTTTCTCGTGACGGGCGACACATGGCAGGTGCTGGTTGGGGTTAGTCATGCCGGTTACGGTGGGCACATTTTTTCACGCGCAAGGGGCAATTATGGTGACGCTTCACCTTCGCAAAGCAATTATGATGCCCCTCCGGCTACCCTTCCTCGATCTATATAAGCCTCATTCCGTCATACTCTTCATTCAATTTTTTTTGCTCTTGCTTTGCTCTCATCTGCTTTCGTGCCTTTTTTTCCTTTTTTGCGGCAGCATTAATGGCAGCGCCACTTCTGGCCACCTTTCATGACGGCGTGCACAAACCCTGATTTCGGCAAGACTTTTGGTGGGTTCCGACTCTAGAGATCCTTCGGTTTCTACTTTTCTTCTAGCTTCCCGAAGTCATTTTTCTTCTTTCCAAAGTCTCTTTTTTGGCCAACCATGTCTTCGCCTATCCCCGAGAGCTGGCAACCTTTTATGTCTCACCCTTGTTGCTCCACTTCTGAGAAATTAGAGAAGTGGACAACCAAATTTTTGCTTCCCTCCTACGCCACCACAAGGTTACCCCCCCTCGGTCATTTTAGCTTTATGAACCGGGACGACGAGGTTACCTTTTTCTAAGCCCAACTGAAGGTCAGACTTTAGTTTCCCCCTGCGAAAATGGTTTGCAACTTTTTCCAATTCCATGGCATAGTCGTGAATCAGCTTCCTCCTAACTCATACTGCTATTTCAATGCCTTTCTCTGCATGTGCGGGGTCTTCGGGGTAGAACCCCATTTTATCATGTTCATGCAGTATTACAAGCTCTATCCGGTCCCGAAGGGTGGCTTTTATTTCATGCTACCATGGGGATCTAGGAGCAAAAAATTCAAGTTCACCTCGCTACCAAAGATAGCTAGCAAGGGTGGCAAAGGAAGTTCTTCCTCCTAAAGGTGGCGGAGGCCTGGTCGCATGTTCCGACTAAGTGGGCTTGGGGGAAGCTGGAGATAGATGTTGTTGATCCCAAGAAGTTGCTAACTCCCGAGTTGGCAGTGGGGTTTGCGGACTTCGACAGACAGACCCATGCTGTCGCCGACTGGGATGCCGAGGTCCCTCCACGCTCCCTTTACCCCTTCCCCATCATGTGGAAGCTTGTGACCGAGGAGGTCCTTCAGGAGTTGGGGGTAGTTAAGGAGCATAAGACAGATCTCAGCATGCCAGCTCCTGCCATTGAGGGGAAGGGGTCTTCGCTAGTGAAGCTCTTTCGGGGGGAGCTCACTTACGCAGCCTTTTTTGAAAGTGAGTTTCCTTTCAAATTTTTCAGTATAAGTATCTGTTTGGACTCACACTGATGTTTTCCTTCTTTTTCAGAGATGAGTGACGAGTCTATTGCCTACTATAAGTCTCTCTTCCTCGGTCAGGCCAAAAAGGGGGAACAAATGAAAAAGGTCGCCTCGAAGAGGTGCAAGACTACTGGGAGCGGATCCTCTTCGGCCAAGAAGGCGAAGAAGGACACCTTTCTTCCACCCTCGGAGGTGACATTGCAACTTCCACGAAGCCTGAAACTCCCACTGAGCCTGAAACTCCCGTCGAGCCTGAAACTCCCGCCGAGCTTGATACTACCGCTGAGGTTCCTGCCGGGGTGGTTACTGTTGCTGTTGCTTTGAGTCCCGCCACGTCGGTGGATCTTTTGGGCTCTTTGGTAAGGGGTTCCTCTACCAAAGAGTTGGAAAAATACCGAAGAGACAAAGGCAAGCAAATTCCTTCCGATGTGGAGGAGGTCTGGGACTCCGATGACGATGTTGTTGAGGTTGCACCCGGTTTGTCTCCTACTCATTTTTAGTACTCGTATCCTCATAACTTGCCTAGTTAAGGAGCTTTGTCTGACTTATGCTTTTAACTTTCCAGAGGATCTAGCGCCCTTAGCTTGGATGGTTGAGCATGCCTGAAGGTTGGCTCTTCGGGATTCCCACATCCCGAAGGACAAGGTTCCAAGGAAGCCATGTTATGGTCTTTGACGGAGGACATGAATCTGTTCTCCGAGGATTGCCAGGAAATGGCTCCCCAGATGGCGAGGGGTGTGCTCACTCAGGCTTTCTTCAAGGCAGTTGCCAAGGAGTGTGCCTTCGAGGATGCCCTTGCCGCTAAGGTCTCTAAGCATGCTGCCCAGGTAATTCTTCAGGCTTCTTCATTTTCCCTCCCATTTTTTGTCTAAGTGTTTTTGGCTTTTCTTGTATAAATTTCACTAAGTACCTTCTTTTTTACAGCTGATGGGGTATAGTGGATACCTTCGAGCTTGGGCAGCAAAGCAATCTTCGGTCCGAGCTTGGGTTGAAGATAAATTAGCGAAGGCCAAGGTCTTCTGTGCTAACTCGGTTGTGATGAACACCGAGTTGAGCCGAATAGCCAAGGAGAGGGTTGCCAAGCTTCGATAGGAATTCCTGAAGGCCCAAGAAGAGCTCTTGAAGGATTTCTCTAAGAAGATGTCCAACCTTGGTGAGAAGGTTGCGAGCTTATCCTCGGCCAACAAGGTCATTCAGAAGAAGAAAAAAGACGAGGCTGCTCTCCTGATGAAGGTGATGGCCAGGGGCCTCATCGTTTAGAGTCATGATGACTGGAGGGAAGACTTCTGGGAGGAAGAACGCCTGGTGGAATGGATCGCCCAAAGGAGAGTGCCTGAAAGCTTAGAAACAAAGGGTTAGGAGGCCCCCGGAGTGTTTTTCCGGGGGGGGAGCCTCCGACGCCCAAGTCAGTGGTGGCTGAGAGAAAGGCAGAGAAAATAGCACAAAGGGCTGAGGAGTCTCGCCTGGTAATTTTCTCAGAGTGTGGGAGCAGTGTTTTTCCAACCAGCCTCCTGCCAAGTATTAATTCCTGGTATTTATAGGAGCGCCTAGCCCGTTCAGATCGCGACACGTGTTCGGTCGGATGTTCCTGAATTTCTGGGCGTAGGAGACAGATAGTGGTAGCAGGTTGCCTTGAGCCATGTGCTGAGACGGGCCATGATGTGATTCTGATGGCGTCAGCGTGGCAATGCGCCTTTTGAGGCGGATTGTGGCGTCTGCGAATGGATGTGTTAGAGGCTTCGTTAAATGCTTCCATAAATGCTCCTGCCGTACTCCCGAGGTCCCTGGGTGAGGTCGTCCTTTGGTACGGACAGAGCCTCTTCGGGAAACAAGCCCTCAGTTCGGGGGTTCCCAGTTTCAGGGAGTTCCGCCTTCGGGGATACCATGTTCGGCTCGCTATGTCTGGTGCCGCTTTTCCGAAGGTGATCTGTTCACAACCTTGAGGGGGCAAGTAGTGTCCTCGGGTTTTCCTGGCGTGCCGGGCTCGGAGCTCTTCGGCTATCTCCCGAGGTGCATGATCACACCTTTTCTCGGGTAGCGCCAGCTTCTTCTGGCCATTCTTGTGGCAGGGAGTTCGGCCAGATCGAGGCGATAGCATTTGGCTATCAGAAGGCTCTTGCTAACAAGCCAAAATTCAAGCCAAGGTCGACTCGTTCAAGAAGGATTCAAAGAAGAAGAAGAAGATAAAGGAGCTAGAAAAGGAGGTTGCAAATCTTCAGAACGAGGTTAATGACTTGGACGTCGAGAAAGACAAGGCTGTTCAGGCGACCAAGGTTGCCTTTCAGGACGGCTTTTGCCTAGCTCGTCACCAAGTTTTGAAGGAATATCCAGACCTTGACCTTTCCTTCTTGGCTGCCCTGGATATGATGGGTTTCGCGAGCCAAACAGTGCAACGAAATTTAACCGAAACCCTTCAGGATCCAAGTGAAACAGGGTAAATCGGGTGTTCGAAAATTTTCATACCTAATTTTCGGTTGAGATCTCTCACTCAACTGTAGAGTCGAATCACAAAACCTGAACAGTTGACGTGTTCACGCTCTTTATGGTATCCACATGAGCCTCTCGAGATCACCACGCTTCCACCGCGTCCCGGTAGATGCGTTTCTCTTGCGCTCGTAGTGCTAGCTTGCGTCCTCCAAGGAATTACAAGAGAAAAGTGTGGCTGTCCTTTTTGGAGGCTAGGGCAAGGAGACCTGCAAATTTGTCACTTAAAAGTTGTATTTATAGTGAGACTCAACTTCTAGGCCTAATGGGTTTCAAAGCCCTAATCCAATTAGGATTTAATTTCGGGCTTAATAATGGCTCAACTCTTTGGCCCATTATTAATACGAAATTAAACTGAAACCATAACCCAAATAATTAGCCCATGCACTCTAATGATCCAAATAGCTCTATGTGTGCGACCCAATAGGCTTTTGCCATGTTGGCAATGATCATAAATCACATTTATGATCATAAGCAATGAGCGGTGTCTAGCAACACATCATTGCTACCCAAGTGACAAGATTGTCGATGATTCGACTAAACCTTTATGATCATCATTGATATATGCCATTGTCCCTTTGTCCAAGATATCAAGACTAAGCATGAGACATGGAATGTGTCACTCTCGCATAGCCCAATCTTTGGTTGCTTGATTACCGAGTAGACTAACTTAAGCTGGTGACATTGATATCGTATATCAACTCATCCGAGCATGGCCATGCATTTTCTAAATCTCACTCTATCAACGGGCCCGAAGATATCACTCCCGTTACATAGGAGGGACAGATCCCATCTTGATCATACAAATCCCTCCGCATGATATGTGACATACCCAATGACCTCCTTCAAGTTCACTCAGTTACGAGCAACAAAGGAAAGTATCAAAGTATGTGACTCACATGTAGGGAACCTTGATGATCTTAGGTCGAAGGACTACATATACCATGATCACTATGAGAATCACTTATGACACTCATATAACGATCCATGTAGTGTTCTCATGGTGGGTTGGTCCAGTACACAAGTTCTCCAACTTGTACCCATATGTAGACTACATATCTCATATTAGTCTCCACATATGCTAGTCGTTATGTATTATTGCAACCCGCTCCACAATATTACTAGACTGGGGACATTTAAGAATATCATTATTCTATGGTTACGATTATGTTTGTTGAGTTACGCAGAAACAAATCAACAAACATAATTGTTGGATTAATGCCTTAATAAAATATCATGACTCAATGTGAAAAAATACAATCATTTCATGATTGGCTTTTGGGCACAACACTAACAGGATATTCCCGAGGGGCCTCGGTGGACTTGGTCGAAGGTCGACCTCCTCAACTTGCCGTTTTTCCCCTCCTCCTGCACCGAAGGCGGCGGCCGAAGACACAGGAGCCGGAGCTTTCCATGACATCGGGGTCCCTTAGATTTTATAGGGCCTTTTCTTTCTTCTCTTCTTTGTATTTTTCTTCTTGTAACCTTCTCCTTGTACCAAGACCTTCTTCAATGAATTTTCCTTCATAATTTGGTTAAGTCTTTTGAGCAATTTTTGTTTCCCAGTCGTCCCGACCACTTTCAGTCAGGGGACTTCGGAAAGGTAGATTTTGCTCGTTTCATTGGCCAACCTTCAGGTAAACGTTCGTTGTTGGCAAAGTTCCCTTAGGATTCAATTTTTTGGGCATATAACCCAATCAACTTCAGAAGGAAAACGTGACTTTCGAGAGTGCGTGCTTCAGCTTTATTCAGCGAGCACTCTCAGATAGGGGAAAACTTCTGTGCTTAGAAAAAATTTCTAACTTGTAGAATTTCTGACCTAAAATTCTGAGTATAGAATTTCTTTTAAGGCATCTGAGTGGCATGTTTTTTTCAGTTCTCCCCCTTTGGTGTCGCCAAGCTTGTATACTCCCTTTCGGACCTTGTCGAGGACCAAGTAAGGCCCTTTCTAGTTTCGCCGAAGTACACATGGGACAGTTTTCGGGGTTCAAACTCGGCCTTTCCAAAGTTGAGGTCTCCTTTCCTAATTCCTTTTGGCCTAACACGCAGGTTTGCGCTCATGGGCACCCTTTGCTGAAAGGCCTTTCTTCCGAGCTCGGCCACTTCTCTGTGTTCGTCAACTAGGTTGACCTTAGTTCTCAACCTGAGGTCATTTTGTCTTTCATCGAACACTTGTATTGTAACTGATGGCCGAACTACTTCAATAGGGATAATGGCCTCTGTACTGGAGATAAGTGAGAAAGGTGTCTCCCCCCGTGGCCCCTCGGGGTGTTGTCTGATAACTCCACAGTACACTAGGAAGTTCTCCTGGCCACTCTCCCTTTGTTTCCCCCAACCTCTTTTCCAGTCCCTCTTTTGTAGTTCTGTTGGCTACCTCTACTTGTCCGTTGCTCTGGGGCTGAGCTAGCAGGGCAAAGTGTGTTTTTATTCCAAAGTTGCTGACGAATTCTTAGAATCCCTTGTCCATAAACTGGGAACCATTATCGACCACTATCACCGTTGGTATGCCAAATCTGCATATCATGTTCTTCCAGACGAACTTTTGTATATCCTTTGCCGAAATAGTTGCCAAGGGCTCTGCCTCCACCCACTTAGTGAAGTAGTCTGCTGCTATTACGCAGAACTTCACTCCTCCAGGTGCTATTGGGAGAGGCCTGATGAGGTCTATGCCCCATACTGCAAAGGGGCAAGGGTGATCTGCCGGGGTTATCTACTCCGAAGCCATCCTTCGGGTGCTGGTGTGTCTTTGGCCATTTTCACAGTTCCTGGAAAAATTTTCTTGCACCATTTTTACTGGTACATCTCTATAACGGACTTGCGTACCCTTGCTGGTATAATTCCTTCTCAATTAGGAAATATCGTCCGGAACGTCTTCGCACTTTTTGCTACTTGATGAGGATTTTCGGGACTATTTGGTTGTGAGATACCTCTTTGTAGGATCTTCCTACCATTTGTCCGAGGTTACTATACTTAGTGTTGCCATGTTCGGATGGCCCAACACTTTGGTAACCAAATTTGATTGCTTTAGCGGCCTCCCTGCCCTCGGGCCCCCGAAGGACTACTCCAGCGCCCTGATGTTCTGCGCTCGCGGTTCCATCGACAAGGAGTTTCCACTCTGGATCTACCTTTGCTCGGTCTTCCTCGTTGGTTTCAGCATTTTCTATTTATGGGATTTTGGTAATGAAGTCTGCCAGTGCCTGGGCTTTCATTGCCCTTCTCGGCTCGTACGTGATATCGTACTCTCCGGGTTCGATGCACCGTTTTGATAATCTTTCCAAATGCTCTACTCTTTTCATGACGTCGCGCAGAGGCAGGTTAGTCCGGACAGTGATAAGGTGTCCTTGGAAGTAGGGTCACAACCTTCTACCTGCGAGTACCAAGGCGTAGATGGCCTTTTGGAGTAATGGGTATCTGACCTCATTGCCAAGGAGATGGCGACTTTTCTTCGGGTGAAGAACTCCTTCGACGAGGAGCTCTGGATCATTTTAAACCTGTTTCTCCCACCGGTTGCGTTCCGAGAGGTATGCTTCCCGTCGAGGACTCGTCTTGCTGATCTCCGCTTCCCAAACTCCTGTAAATTGGTGTCGGGCTCTCTTCCCGACGAGGCACTAGCGAGGAGGGCCTTCGTCCCAGATTTGGCTGCAGCCATCTTCGGTCTCACTGCTGTGTCATTTTGGCCACGACAGAGTGTGGGAACTCATGCAGGAAGGCCATGGTAATAGTCAAAGGACATTCGTCCTTGAGCAGGGAAGTCCCTGCTGCAGTTGCTCGGTTGCTGGTTAAACCTTTGGCACAGATGGGGACCTCGGAAGCCCATTGTCCTTAGAACACTGAGTTTCAACAACAATGACCTGGGAGTGATTTCCCACAGATGGTGCCAAATGATGGCCAGTGGCATCTTCGTCACGTGACACGGTGAGGCCGAGAAGGACTTCCAGTATGGGAGAGCGCCATGTTGTGGAGATTCCTCAGGAGTACTTGCCTGAAACACTCAGGAAACAGGGGTTAGGAAGTCCCCGGAGTCTTTTTGCGTGGAGGAGCCTCCGACGCCCAAGTCAGTGCTTTGGGGGGTGGAGAGGGAGTAGCAAGGACAAAAGGCTCTTACCTGCCGTGTTATCTTGAAGGTGGAAAGACAAAGTCCTCTATTGAGACCATTCCCTTGATATATATTAGAGGGGGTGAGCCCTTCAGATTGTGACATGTGTATGGACCGATACCATCCGTACTTCTGGGTCTAGGGGCCCCTAGCAGCTTGCAGGCTCCTCGGGCTACGAGCTGAGGCAAGCATAACCCTACATGACAAGACGTAGGCAGTGGCGGCACGTCAGAGCACATAGAGGGTGGCGTGCAGGGTGTGCGGGCATAATGTCAGAGACTCCTTAATGGCTCCTGCTGTACCACCGAGGTCCCTTTGGTTGATGTTTCACTTCGGAGTGAGGGGCCTTTTCCCGAAGTCATACTAGTACTTCGGGGAATTCCCTAGCTCCGAAGATACTCCTTCGGGAGGCTTTCTCCTGCAAAATGTGGCTGGCCCTTCTCCCCCAAAGCTGGTTCGGTCGCCTTCCCAAGAGAGGCGATACGCTAGTTTTCTGAGGTTGGAATTGGCGGGCTGCTGAGATCGTGTACCTCAGGTGTCTTATTCCCTCCTTTCTGGGGTCCTCAGGTGACCGGGGCGATAGCGCTTTGGCTATCAAGAGCTTACCACTTGGGTTCTTCATGAGGCTTTGATTTCCACCAAGAATTGATGGTTTAGGTGAGATTTGGTTTGGAATTGTAGAGGAGAGGGAGAGCCATATGAATGGGAGGTTAGAGATGATGAATAGTATCTTCCAAATGTCCCAAAATGGATTAAAAAACCATTTTCTCACTTTAGCCATTCAACTTCTTTAGTTTTGCCAAAAAGACACCATGCTCAAATAGTGCCATAAGATTTGGCAATTTAGCGCAACTCTTTTGTTTCTTGCTACTTAAGTCCAAAAAAACAACTTATGAGCTTAAATACCAAACTTATCACCTTGGGGTACAAAATAACCAATTTGCCCTTGTGACACTTAAGTGCCAAAAAGACCTAAGAACAGTCTAAGCCTTAACAGACTTCCTTGACTTGCTAAATCAAACTAATTGAGGCATTAAACTAGGGACTTTGACTTGTTTAGCAAGTATTGTCTTAGGTGTGAAAGTGACCTAGGAAAAGTCTAACCTCTAATAGACTTGCCTGACTTGCTAAATCAAACTAATTAAAGCATTAAACTAGGGATTTTGACTTGTTTAACAAGTCTTGCCTGACCATTGAAGGTCCGCTTCCTAGAGGGTCATAACATTCTCCCCACCTTAGAGAATTCGGTCCTCCGAATTTGCTGTCTGACCTTTAGATGAAACCTAAGATATGGTGCCAACATATCCCGACCAAACCTACCAAGGGGTGTTAACTTCGTAAAAACCCACTCAGTGCTCACCTACGCGGTGTGCTCAACTAATGCCCTTTACCATTCAAGTCAGGCACTCACCTGTATAGGTACTTTAGCCAACACTTTACTATTCTCCCTACCTTTCCTGGCGTCGCTTGCTCTAAAAGCACCTTAGTGCTACTTCACCATGAAGACTATCGTTTGGTACTTCACTATCCTCAGCATACAAATACTACTAAAAGATCTTTGGTAGCTCAACATTATTTTGGACCAACAACCTTTCCTTACTACCCTTGGTGCCAAAACCACCTAGCGTAAGTTAGCTTAACATGTTTTAAAACTTGTCCACTAGCACTTGAACTTTAGAACTCTTATCCTAGATCAAGCATATAACTTGCTTTTAGCAAAACTTCTTAGTGCAAGATACTGTAATGAGCAGGGAACTTATCCACTAACTCTCACACTGATAGTTCTTCACCATAGCCTTGGTACTCGGCATTCCAACAACCACTAGACTAAGTGTGTCAGTAGTGTACTGTGGCCTTGCCATAACACACCCTAGCACCCAAGGCATACTTTGGTCCATGCTCTACTATACTTTAGGGCTATTCTGATCAAATGATCTATCCAAAGTTGTAAGTCTTGGCACACCCTAAGGTATGAGTCTTCGACGCTCCTCTCGGATTGCCCCTATAGTTTAGTTATCCTAGTGCACTATGTGAGATACATATGCACTACCAGAGCATTGTAATCCTACTGCCCTTGCCACTTTGTAGTCCCTTACATTTTCAATAACACCAGAAAAAAATTTCTCCAGCACAAGTGCCAAAACCTCCAAGTGGTTAGCAATCCTTGGGCCTCATCCAAACCTACTTAACTCAAGTTTCCTAGCACCTAATAAATAAATACCAATATGCTAGCTAACAGCCGAAGGGCTATCGCCCCCTGAAGGACTTCACATGTGCGCACCACCCTTGGCCAGCGAACCACCTCCGGTTGAAACAGACACGACGAAGCCCTGACAAATAGAGGGCCTCAGCACCCTCAGACAAGCCAGATAGGCATTACCCTCAGGAAACCCATGGGACCAACTTCAGTTAGAAGGGGTCACCACCCTTCCCGAGGGTGACCTCGCGCCGACCTCATGTGCGAAAACCACCTTAGCATACACTTTGGGCCACCTTCAGAGCACGCTCACGAAGTGCCATCATTAGGTACCCGAGCTTGACCTCGGGAGAGCCCAACCGAAGATGCCTCGTACGAACAAGGGACCTCCCTCCAAAAGAGCTCACCTCCTCGAATGAGCTTTGTACTCCGAATGAGTTCGATCCCTCGAAAGGGCCACGTGGACATACAACAGAACGGCTGACGAGCCTCTGACACAAAAGCCTCGCACACGGCCTTGACACGGGCAGCCCTGTCACAGCACCCCTACTAGCATCCTTGGTCAGAACGGCCTAAGGCCAGCTGGACGAGCCCTCTGTAGAAGTACAGACTAAATCAGGCCGAACACATGTCACCATCTCAGCAGGCTATGTCAAACGGCCTTCTCCCTGCACCCTCCTATAAATACTTGCACAGTGCTTTCATAAGGGCCACAAAGAGGTAACATGGAATTCTTCTTATACTCTGCTTACTATTCCCTTTCTCTACTCTCACAAAGTACTAACTTGGGCGTCGAAGGCTCTTCCCCTGAAAAATACTCCGGGGAGCTCCTAACCCTTACTTTCCTGAGGCCTTGCAGTCCTTCACCCCAGCGGAGGCCCCTCATCTAGGTGTTCCCTCATCGGAAGTTCCTGCTCCAGGCTCACCATGTTGCACAACGAAGATGCGGAATGGCATCATTTGGCGCTATCTGTGGGAAACCCTTCCTGAAGTCCCTCTCTGCGCCGGAGGCTCAGCCGGCGATCGAGCAGCCTACTGCAGAGACTTCTACGCCGGAGGACGACCGCCCTCTAAAAGTGACGTTAGGCTTCTTACAAGACTTGCAGCGCTTCATCGTCGCTGAAATGACTCAGCAACTCGACCAGAGGCGGCCCCAGCCTTCTTTGGTCCGAAGGGCCTCCCTCTCGGCAACACGCCGGGAGAAAAGCCTGAGGTCCACCCACCAGAGTTCGAGGAGTGAGGGCTCTCATGACGAATCTTCGACAGAGGACGTGCCCCCTAGGGCACGACACACTAGAGAAAGGGCCCAAAAAAAAAACTAGGACCTCCTGTCGGCGGAGTCCGTCCCCGTACCGAAGGTCCTAGTCTCATGGCCGCCAAAGTTACTCTCCAAGGAGAAGAAGTTCACCATTGTAGGTGACCACCAGGCAGCAAGGGGAAGCTAACACAGCTACCCTCATGGAGAAGATCCTTGGAAGACTGGAAAAGGTTGAGAGGCAGATCTCCCGAAAACTAGTCTGGTCAAGATTGTCCGACGCTTATACCGGAGAAGAGTCAGCCTTTGGACGGGAAGTGGTGGAGGCTCCCATGCCTAGTGACTTTAGGGTGCCACGCTTGGAAATGTATGACGGGTGTACTGACCCCCAAGCGCACCTGACAAAGTACAAGAGAAGCATGGTGCTCCACAGCGCAGATGACGCTACCCTCTACAAGTGTTTCAAGGTGACCCTCTCCGGTCCAGCAACGGCATGGTATAACTCCCTGGCCCACGGAACCTTGCTGAGTTTCCAGGAGCTGTCTACTGCCTTCACCCAATAGTTCATTGGCAGCAGGCCAACGGCCAAGATGTCGGTGCAAATGTTCGACATAGCACAGCGAAGTAGGGAAACCATTCGCGACTACATTGAAAGGTTTAACCGAGAAGCACTAAGCGTGCCTAATTTTTGGCCCGAGATTCACATTCTCACAATGATAAAAGTACTTCAAAGAGACCCCAGCTCTTTTATGAGTTCTCCAAGGACACCCCATACACCCTTAGGGAGTTTTACTGAAGGGCTGAACAGCACATGACACCCGAAGAACTCGAAATGGAGGGACCAAAGGTGGAACACCCTCAGCCCAAAGGACAAAGCCAACAGCGTCGTTACCAGAATGAGGTTGGAGGAAGACCCCGAGAACAAAGGGGTAAAAGGCCAATGACATTCATTCCCCTGAATGCCATGAGGGCCAGCATTCTTATGGCCTTAGAAAGGCAAGGGACTACAGTTGTAAGGCCAAGGCCATGACTTCACAAAACAAGAAGAACATGAAGAAGTTCTGCCAATTCCACTGAGATCATCCAAACCATCACTACAGGCATACCCTCGGCTGAGAGGAAAAGAAAGATAAGAAAAATCTCCATAATAGAGTATGGGAACTCGCCAAACAGGCTTGTTCGTAGAGACGGGTCCACTGTGAAGTTCCCCCACAATGACCCACTCCTTGTCATGGCAAGGATAGGGAGTTGGGACATCAAAAGTGTACTTCTAGACGACGGCACCAACACCGATGTCATCTTCTCGCACCTACTGCCTAACTTAGGCATTTCAAAAGCAACCTCAACACAGTCAATTCCCTCACCTTCAAGTTGGGCCATCCAAGCTCCCTGTCCTCGGATACATCGATCTGCCCCTAATGCTGAAAGGGACCTCGCCTCAGAGTCAGGAGGAACTGTTCACCTCCGTAATGGCGAGGCTCATCGTCATTGATGTTCCCTCATCATACAATGCCATCCTCGAAAGGCAAACTCAAGGCAATCTCCACATCCACCCGGATGTAAAGTACTTAATAGTCACATTCGCAACTAAAGAAGGAGATGCAGAGATCTTCATTGACCATTCCGAGGTCAGGAAGGTCTTCACCAAGGCTAGACAAAGCCCAGTGAAGGTCCAAGTACAGACTTCAGCTACTGAAGGAGCCATCATGATAGGCGAAGAGACAGCAAAAGAGGGAGTAGAAGAGTTGGAAAAAGTAGAAACAGAAGATGTAAAGTTGGTCCCCGGCCAAAACACTCGAGTAGGGAAAAAATTGGCCAAGGGTGACAAAGATAGGCTTGTATCTTTCTTGTTAATGGACAAAGATCTATTCGCCTACTTTCCGAAAGACATGCCTGGGGTCAACCTCGGCATAATACACCATAGTCTCAAAGTACGCCCTGACGCAAGGCCGGTTCGGCAGAAAAAACAAAACCTATCGGCTTATAAGAACTTCTTCATTAAAACCGAAGTTAAGCGCCTGATTGAGGCAGGGGTAGTAAGAGAAGTTAAATACCCTGAATGGCTTAACAACGTGGTTATCGCCACAAAAAAAAGGGAGTGAAAAACTTTGAATGTGCATCAATTTTCGGAACCTGAATGATGCCTGTCCAAAGGACTCCTACCCTTTGCCAGCTATAGACCAATTGGTGGATTCAACCGCTGAACACAGTCTTCTTAGTTTCCTCGATGCCTTCAGCGGGTATCATCAAATTTGGATGAACCCCAAAGATGAAGAAAAAACCACCTTCATCACCGAAGTTGGTACCTTCTGCTATGTCAGAATGCCCTTCAGGCTGAAGAACGCAGGGGCTACCTATCAAAGGTTGATGAATAAAGTGTTCGACTCCCAGATGGGGAGGAACATAGAAGCGTATGTTGATGATATGATAGTTAAGAGAAGAATGCCTAGTAATCATATCTTGGACTTAGACAAAACCTTCCAATCACTTCGGGAGTTCGACATTCGCCTTAACCCCGAGAAGTGCGTGTTTGGAGTGAGCGCAGGTAAGTTCCTTAGGTTCATGGTGTCAGAAAGGAGAATAGACGCCAACCTCGAAAAAGTCAAAGCCTTGTTAGGATTCCGAACACCTACAACTACTAAAGATATACAAAGGCTTACCGGAAGAATCACTTCCCTTAGTAGATTCATTTCTAGGTACGGCGATCAATGTCGACCATTCTTCAAGGTGCTTACCACAGCAACCAAAAGCGAAGGCAACTCTGGAACCGAGGAGCACCCTTGGAACCAAAAATGTCAGAAAGCTTGGGATGAGCTTAAAAGCTACCTAACCCATCTACCAACATTTTGGCAACCTCGCGAAGGAGAGCCTCTTATCCTCTACCTTGCCATCACTAAAAAAGCTGTGAGTTCAGTCCTAGTAAAAAAAAAGGGTGAGAGGCAGTGGCCAGTATATTATGTAAGCAAGTCCCTGCACGGCGCCGAGGTCAGGTACCCATTGCTCCAAAAATCCATTTATGCCTTAGTACTCGCCGGTAGGAGGCTACGGTCCTACTTTCAAGGACACGCCATCATTGTCCAAAGTAACCTACCTCTTCGTGACATAGTGAAGAAGGTAGAGCATCCGGGAAGGCTGTCAAAATGGTGTATCGAGCTCGGAGAATATGGCATCACTTACAAGCCAAGAAGGGCAATAAAAGCCCAAGCATTGACAGACTTCATCGCCGCAGTTCCAGAAATAGAGAATGCTGAAGTTACCTCGGAAGACCTGATAAGGATTGAACTAGAGTGGAAACTCTTTGTCGATGGAGCCTCAGGCGCCGAACACTAAGGCGTTGGAGTGGTTCTTCGGGGGCCCGAAGGTATGGAAGCCTCTAAAGCCATCAAATTTGGTTTTGATGTCACGAATATGAGGCCCTTATAGTAGGATTTAAACTGGCTAGAAAAGTTGGCGTTAGAAACCTTAAGGCCCACAGCGACTCACAGCTAGTAGTCCAGCAAATGACAGGAGATTACGCTGCAAAGGATCCAACCTTGGCAAGATATCATGACCTCGTCAAGAAACTCATTAAAGAGTTTGACTCGGTACATATAGAAAACGTGCCTCGCAGAGATAATGCTGAAGCTGACACCTTGGCCAAGTCCAAGGAACCCACCAAGGTGTTGAGTCAACCCAGCATAGAGCTAATGTGTGCGGCAACCTCGGGAGAAGGATGGCAAGATTCCATCAAGAAATACCTTGCAACTTCGGCACTCCCGGAACACCTTACTGAGGGCCGCAAAAGTATGAAAATGCTCTGGGAGATACTTCCTCATTAGGAAGGAACTATATAGACAAGGGTATGCAAGTCCCTTACAAAGGTGCATAAGTGAAGAGGATGTTAGAACAATCCTCGAAGAAGTTCATAAGGGGGCCTGTGGTTCCCACATAGGAACAGGCGCCCTCGCCGGAGCACTACTTTGCCAGGGTTACTTTTGGCCTACCATAAGAAAGGATGCAAGGCAATTTGTTCAAAAATGTGACAATTGCCAAAGACACGCCAACATCAAGAGGTTACCCTCAGAGAAGATAGCTTTGGCAAATTACCCTTGCCCCTTCACCGTCTGGGTTATTGACCTCATCGGACCTCTCCCAAGCGCCCCCAGTGGGGTGAAGTTCTGCATAGTTGCAGTAGACTACTTCACTAAGTGGATTGAAGAAGAGCCTTTGGCATCGATCTCGGTGAAGGATACCCAGAAGTTCATTTGGAAGAACATCGTATGTCAATTTGGCATACCAAGGGTAATAGTGGCTGACAAAGGGTTCCGAGAATTATTGACTAACCTCAGCGTAAAACTACACTTCGCCCGGTAGCCCATCCTCAAAGTAATGGGCAAGTCGAGGTGTCCAATAGGACAATAAAAGATGGCCTGAAGAAAAGGCTAAAAGAGGCAAGAGGAAATGGCCAGGGGAACTCGCAAGTGTACAATGGAGTTATCGCACAACTCCCCGAAGGGGCATAGGAAAAACTCCTTTCTCGCTCGTGTTCGGTACAGAAGCCATTATTCACATTGAGGTCATACAACCGTTAGTAAGAATGCAGGTGTTCGACAAAGGAGGAAATAACCTTGGCTTAAAGACAAAATTAGACCTCACCGAAGAACACGGGGAAATGTCCAAACTCAAAAGGAAGGCTTTTCAACAAAGAGTAGTTGATGCTACTAACTTGCATGTAAAGAAAAAAGGAATCAAGAAGGGGGACCTCGTCCTCCGACTGGCCGAATTCGAGCCTCAAAGACCATCAGATGGGGTACTTTGGGCAAACTGGGATAGACCTTATCTCGTCCTCGACGAAATCCGTCCAGGAGTCTACAAATTGGGTGACGCCGAAAGAGGAGAGTTGAGAAACACTTGGCATTCAGATTCTTTGAAAAAATTCTACACTTAGACATTTTTTCTGAAGAAAAGCTTGTGATTACCCCTCTCTGAAATCGCCAGTAAACAAAAGTATACGTGTCAACCAAATATGGTTTATAAACTGAATATGGTCACGTCGCTAGAATGGGCTCCTAGCATATTGACTTTTAAAAGGTTTCCCGAAGGTGCTAGCTCCCTAGCAAAGCCTAAGACTCGGCAGAATACATTGAAAAAAGTGAAAATGGTCACTCCTTGTGTCACGGGAAAATGTTCCACATATTGGAAAAATCTCACTAAGGGAAGAAGAATACGAAGCTTCCCGAATGCATGATTTTGAACATGGATGTTCGCCGAAGACGCATACATAAAATCACACAAGCTTTCGAAGAATGATGACCAAAGAAAAGAACGGGAACCTAGCTAAATCTTTGAAAGAATTTTCATTCATAGCTGGGCAATAGTACAAAGGAGCAGGTTACAAGAAAAAGAGAAAAAAGAAAAAGCCTATTGCTGAGCCTGAGCGTCTGATACCTCCTCGACATTGGCGTCCTTCTTTTGGATGGGAGCGTTCGAAGGCGCAGGCACAACAAGCGGGAGGTTGAGGTACTCCGACTTCGACCACGTCCACCTAGGCTCTTTGGGGAAATCCAAATAGGCCAGGAAGGAGAGGTCAAGTTCGGGGTGCCGAGAAAGGACTTGATGCCGAGGCAGACAAAAACCATCTTGATAAGATACTTTCGTCATTTGGTCGGAATGGTCTTTCTCGACACTCAAAGTCTCTAATTTGGAGGTGAGCTAAACAACCTTACTCTCAAGCTTCTTCTTCTCCTTCTTCTTGCCCTCCTTCTTCAACAGATCGACCTTGGCTTGGAGCTTGGTGTTCAAAGCAAGCGCATTCGAAAGGTTTTTGGCGTCATCTACTCTCTTTCTGAAGGGCATTATTCTCTGAAGAGAGAACGGCATACTTTGCGCTGAGGTCCTCAACCTTGGCCGAAAAGTCAAGAAGGAGCTCCTTCTTACTCTCCCGAACCTCCGCCCAAAGATTCTCCACGTCCTCTTTAGCAATTTTGTTCAATTCGCCGTACTTGAGGATGTATTGGGCACAAAAATCCTTCACCCTCTTCAGAGAATCCTCAAACCAAGAGAAAACCTCAGCTTGCTTTGCCGCCAAAGCTCAGAAATTTTTCTAAGTCCTCAAAGAAAGAAAGAAGGAATCTACCTGGGCGGCATGCTTGCTCATCCTTGCCGCGAGGATCTCCTCGTTCGGAGATTCGGCGGTGAGCGACTAAAAGGTGGCGTTCGTCAGCACAACCTTCGGCATTTGGGGAGCCATCAACTGGTTGTCCTTAGTGAAAGACCAGAAAGGGTCCCTCTGTACCTTGTCCTTCGGGATATGGCTATCCCGAAGAGCCTTCTTCTGGGCATGAGCCTCCACCCAAGGAGCAGGTGTCATCTCCTCTACAAGATCACGCCAAAGTTCCGTTAGTATGTCATCCCTTAGCCATTCATCTACAAGATCCAAGATACCAAAAACACCAAGATTCATAGAGGAATGACTAAGGAACAAACCTGGGAGAACCTCGGTGACTGCATCCTCAGCCTTGTCCGCCTCATGGACTTCACCAAGAATTTTTTTACCTTTCCTTCTTCGGCTCTCCTCGAGCTCTTGAGCCAAAGTACGTTCGATCACAGTCTCAATCGCAGCATCCAGACTCAAAGGTGTCTCGAGGATTAATACGATCAAAGAAGGCACAAACAAGGATAGCAAGGATCCATTGAAGATAACTAGTGGACAATTGACAAGGAAGAAGGCTAAGGAGCTGCTGGAACATGGAAGGAATCATATGGAGATGATGGCCAAGCTTGGATGTTGACAGATTGGTGATGTTCTGGTAGAAAAATCATATCTTGAGCTAAACAGATCAAAATTGAGTAATTCTTAATTAATTGGAAAGCTAACATCTAGAGATACAAATCATATGTAGACCATCAAAGCCAATTTGCACGTTAAGGAGGCCGAATTTAGCTTCAAATTCACGATTTACGAGTTATCGCTTGTTTAGAAGCAGTTGCAGTATTTTGGGCATATCTTTGGATTTAGAAATCTGTTTTGTGTGATTCAGGTGCGTTTTTGAAGCTAAGAAATATATCTACAACTTTCATGTTTTGAATTTTGAGAAAGCATGGCTGTATCAAGTTTGAATTTCAGCTTGAAGTTGAAGACACAAGCAGGAACCACCTGAGAAGACTATTTTGGGGTTTTTATGTCCAATCTTGTGTTGTAATGTATCTTATCTTATTTTCCTATTTATTTACATTATTTAGGATATTATTAGGGCCATGTAAGTGATTTAGGTCACTTATGATAAATGGAATTCGCTGCACACCTTAAACATGTGTTAAAAGGGTGTAGGAATCCTAGTTTGACTAGGTTTTCATAAGTCCTTTGTAACTAGGTTTCCTAGGTGACTTGGGCTGCGAATTTTGCTGAGTCTTTTACCCTAGTTTAGGCCTATAAATAGGTACATATTCTGGTTGTAAAAAAACAGTCTTGACATGAAATATTATTGCTACTTTGGAGAGAATTTCTCTTTGGTTCTTTGTGGACTACCTTGGTGCACAAGTGTGCTTGTGTTCTTGGTGTTCTTATACTTCTCATTTCTAGTCACAGGTTGATTAGGGGTGGGGGTCTTCAAATCCAGTCTCTTTGATGTCTTGTGGAGCTTGAAAAACATCTTGGGTGCGTTTCATGGTCTTTATACCATTGGGGTTCACATCAAGGATGGCAGGATCCGAAGGTGGATCGGTATGGGCAGGAGACTGGGCAGGCGATTGATCTTGCACCTCCACGATGTCTTCGGGGGGAGGGGGAAGGACATCCGCTTTGGCTTTCTTTGCCTTTGACGGCCCGCCAGTAGTCTTCTTCCTCTTCGCAAACATCTTTCTCCGCGTCTGCTCCCCTTTCTCGGCCTGACCGAGAAAAAGGGACTTCTAAAGCTCTGCAGATTGATCACCCATCTCTGCAAAAGGAAAAAACATCAGCATAAGTCTAAAAGGAATATAGGTAGCAAAGCCTGGGAGACAACTTACTCTCGGCAAAAGCCTCATATGAAATCTCGGCCCAGAGATGCATCACTAACCATGCCTTCTTTCCTGGGAGAACAGGCACGGGGAGGTTCAAGTTGAACATATGCTCATGGATTACCCCCAATTCCCGAAAGACCTTTTCGGACATAAGGTCCCACTTAATGGGAAAGGGGTATGAGGAACATGGAGGGACCTCGAAGTCCCAATCCACAACAGCCCGAATACGTCTGTCGAGCTCATCAAATTCCCCAGCCAACCCAGAGGTCAACAGCTTTTGAGGGTCAACCACTTCTGTCTTCAACACCCTTGAAGCCCATCTGGTTGGAACGTAGGACCATCTTCCAGGAACTAACAGGAAAAAGAACTTTTTTTGGCACCCCCGCCAGCTGTCCTTCGTCCAGAAGGTAAAGGTGAACTTCTTGCTCCTGGATCCTCGGGGAAGCAAGAAGTAGAAGCCACTCTCTGGGACCAGGTGGAGCTTATAGTATTGCATGAAGAAAAGAAAATGGGGACTTATGTTAAAGACCCCACACATGCAAAGAAAGGCATTGAAATAAGAATAGGAGTTTGGAGGAAGCTGGTTCACGGCAATCCCTTGGAACCTGCAGAACTCACACACCACGCGCGGGGGAGGATACCAAACACCGACCTTCAATTGGGCTCGGTAAATGGTGATCTCATCAGGATGGGCCATGTAACCATACACGCCCGAGGTAGGTAATCTCGGGACAGCATAAGTAGGGAGATAGAATTTCACTACCGAATTCTTCATTTTCTCCGAAGTAGTGCAACATGGATGAGACTCAAGCGAGAGAAAACTCTCGAGAATAGGATGGATAGTCATCAGTGGAACAAGGTTTGACATTTCTTAAAGAGAAGAGAGGAAGCTACGGGAAAACTAAAGAAGGAGAACCGAAGGACTTCGAAAAAAAGCAAAACTTCAGAAGAAACTACTTCAGAAAGAAGGAAGAACTTCGGAAAGAAAGACCCACCGAATGTTTTGCCGAAGTCTGGATTCCTGGATGCCGTTGTGAAGGGTTGCCGGAAATCACTCCGCCGCTAGAACCGCTGCCGGAAGCAGAAAAAAGATGATAGACAGTTCTGGAGCAAACAAGAGCAAAGGAAAAAAGTGTGAAGGTCTGGGGCAAGAGGGGTTTATATAGGCCGAAGGGGGCAGGCGAAACGTCGTCATTATTGCTCCTAGAAGGTGAAGAGACGCAATTGATATAACCGACATAACCATTCGCCACTCATCAGCTGCCACGTGTAAACTAACACGATAAACGAGGGCACGAACCTGACAACTGGCAGACCTACATAACCCTATCTGAAGTGACGTTCCCATCTGTATGGGAAGATGAAATGATTCAATCACAGAAAGGTCAGTGGAAGTACACGCTTCAGATGATGACCTTGGGGGAAGAGCCAAGGACACCACTCAAAACACCAGACAAATTGCCTTGGTAAAGCACCTTAGTTTGCCGGAGTTCCCTCCTAGGAGGAATGAGACTTCGGATAGAAGCCCATCATGGCACCAAGACCAAGCATCGCTTGCCACAAAAAGGCTTCTGAAACTCCCCAAATAGAAGAAACATCTTCAATTTTTCGAGGGGGGCATGTGATAGCCGAAGGGCTATCGCCCCCCGAAGGACTTCACATGTGCGCACCACCCTTGGCCAGCGCACCACCTCCGGTCGAAACAGACACGACGAAGCCCCGGCAAGGAAAGGGCCTCAACACCATCGGACAAGCCGGATAGGCGCTACCCTAAGAAAACCCATGGGACCTACTTCGGTTAGAAGGGGTCACCACCCTTCCCGAGGGTGACCTCGTGCCGACCTCACATGCCAAAACCACGTTCGGATACTCTTTGGGCTACCCTCAGAGCGCGCTCATGAAATGCCATCATCAGGTACCCAAGCCTGACCTCGGGAGAGACCAACCGAAGGTGCCTCATACTAAAAAGGGACCTTCCTCCAAAGGAGTTCACCTCCCCGAAAGAGCTTTGTACTCCAAAGGAGTTCGGTCCCTCGAAAAGGCCATGTGGACATATGACAGAACGGCTGCGGAGCCTCTAACACAAAAGCCTTGCCCATGCCCTTGACATGGGTACTCCTGTCACAGCACCCCTGCTGGCACCCTTGGTCAGAACGGCCTAAGGCCAGTTGGATGAGCCCTCAGTAGAGGTACGGACTAAATTGGGCCGAACATGTGTCACCATCTCAGCAGGCTATGTTAAACGGACTTCTCCTTGCACCCTCCTATAAATACTTGCATAGTGCTTTCATAAGGACCACGAAGAGGTAACAGGGAATTCTTGTTATACTCTGCTTACTATTCCTTTTCTCTACTTTCACAAAGTACTAACTTGGGCGTCGGAGGCTTCTCCCCCGGAAAATACTCCAGGGAGCTCCTAACCCTTACTTTCCTGAGTCTTTGCAGTCCTTCACCCCACTGGAGGCCCCTCATCCAGGCGTACCCTTACCGGAAGTTCCTACTCCAGGCTCACCATGTTGCACAATGAAGATGCGGAATGGCATCACTACCTGAACCAAGGTCTTGATGCTTTGGTCAATTTACTTAGAGTATCCTTAGTTCTCGAAGCCTACACATTAAGTCTTTACTTTATAGGTAACTTGGCCCCTTGTCGCTACCAAGTACCTCGTGATAGCCAAAGTGCTATCGCCCTGTTTACCCACCGACCACGGAAAAGAGAGAACCAGACACTTGAGGCACACGACCTCGGTAGCTCGCCAATTCCAACTTCGGGAGCCAGTGCAGTGCCTCCATTGGGAAGGCGACCGGACCAGCTTCGGCGGAGAAGGACCAATCACCCTCCGAGGGAAAAAAGCCCCCGAAGACGGAGACGCCGAAGTTCCAGCCTGACTCCGAAAAAAGGCTCCTCACCCCGAAGTGAGACATCAACCAAAGGGACCTCGGTTGTACAGCAAGAGCTATCAAGGAGTCTCTGACACTCTGCTCACATACGTCTCCGACACACCACATTCAGATACACTCTGACACACCATCGCAGTCTAATGTCCTGTCATGGAGGGCTACAACTCACGGCCCGAGGAGCCTGCAAGTGGCTAGGGGCCCTCATGCCTAGAAGTACGAACACCATCCGTCCATACATAGGTCACAATCTGAAAAGGTCACCCCCTCTCTTATATACAAGAGAAATGGTCACAAACCAGGGGGCTTTCTGGCGAGAGGACAGAGAGAGAGGCTGGAAAACAGAGGACACTCTACTCCCTCCGCCTGAAAACTCTCCCTTCGCCTGAATATTCTCCCCTCAGCCCTCAGAAAGACACGCCAGGCAAAAGTCCCTTGTGCTTATTACTGAGTATCTCTCTTTCTCCAAGCACTGACTTGGGCATCGGAGGTTCCCCCCCAGAAAACCACCCCGGGGGCCTCTTAACCCCTGTTTTCTAAGTG
This sequence comes from Aquilaria sinensis, assembly GCA_005392925.1. Lineage (NCBI taxonomy): Eukaryota > Viridiplantae > Streptophyta > Magnoliopsida > Malvales > Thymelaeaceae > Aquilaria > Aquilaria sinensis. The sequence goes on along the minus strand of SMDT01003152.1, from coordinate 218,204 downwards.
TTTCAGCCAGGTCTCCCTGAAGAATCACTATTCCGGGCTTTCTCCCACACCGGAGGTACCTCCTGTCATTACCTTACTCACGGGACCAAGAAACTACTGGCCATCACTTAAGGTGATCCACCCTGGACGCCTTCCTTCTGAACTAATCCGCGCCTCCAGGACCCCCTGTTGCCCTCACCACTGCACACAGTAGAGATGCTGGCTCCACACCACCGGACCGCATCATCTGGCACCGTCTGTGGGAAACCATCCTCAGGTCACCGTCGTTCAAACTCGGCGTTCTAAGGACAAGGGACTCCCGAGGTCCCCGTCAGCGCCAGAAGCTCAACCGGCAACTGAACAAACTACGGCAGGGAATTCCCTACCCGTGGGTGAACGCCCTCTGACTATTACTGTAGGCTTCCTGTGCAAATTCCCATGCCCTGGCATGGTCGAAATGATGCAGTAGTCAAGCCAAAGAAGGCCGCAGCTAAATTCGGGCCAAAGGCCCTCCCCATCGGCATCTCGACGGGAAGAGAATCCCGTGTCAATTCGCAAGAGTTTGGGAAACGGAGATTTGAGTCCTTAGAGGGAAGCATACCCCCCGGAGTATAACCTACAGGAAAAGCAGGGTCAGGATGACCCAGACCACCCCACTGAAAGAGTTTTGCACCCGAGGAAAAACTTGCCATCTCCTCAGCAATGAAGTCAAAACCCATTGCCCCGAAAGGTCATCTGCGACTTGACGTGTAGGCAGAAGGCGCCGACTCTACTTCCAAGGACACGCTATCACTGTCTGAACTGATCCACCTCTGCGTGACCTGGTGAAAAAAAGTAGAGCATTCGGAAAGGACTATCGAAATGGTGCATCAAACTCAAAGAGTACTACATCGCGCATAAGCCTAGAAGGGCAGCAAGCACCCAGGTACTGGCAGACTAGATCACCGAAATCCCAGAAATAAGGAAGGCTGAAACCAGAAAGGGAGACAGAGTGAAGGTAGATCCAGAGTGGAAGCTCCTTGCCAGTGGAACCCCAAGTGCAGAACATCAGGGCGCTGGGATACCCCCTCGGGGGCCCGAAGGAAGGGAGGCCACCAAAAAGATCAAATTTGATTACCAAAAGTGTTGGCCCATCCAAGCATGGCAACGCTAGGTATAGTAACCTCGCACAAAAAGTGGAAAGATCCTACAAAAAGGAATCTCGCAACCAAAGAGTCCCGAAAATCCTCTAGAAGAGGCAGAAAGTCCAAAGACATTCCGGACGATATTTCCTGACTAAGGAAAAACTATGCAGGCAAAGGTACGTAACTCCATTATAAAAATATATATATAGGTAAAAAGGGTGCAGGACAATTCATCCAAGAGGTGTGAAAATGGCCAGAGACACGCCAGCACCCGAAGACTGCCTTCGGAGTGGATAAACTCGGAAAGATGGCACCAAGCCACTCCAAACAGCACTCGGAGGTGTGAAGTTCTGCGTGATAGCAGAGGACTACTTCACTGAGTGGGGTAAGGCAGAACTCCTAGCAACCATGCTGGCAAAAGGTGCACAAAAAGTTCATCTGAAGGAACATAATATGCTAATTTGGCATACCGACGGTGACACTGGCCAGTAATGATTTCTAGTCTATGAACAAGGGATTTCAAGAATTTGTCACCGACCTCGGAATAAAAAGGCACTTCAGCCCATTAGCTCAGCCCCCGAGCAACAGATAAGCAGAGTTGCCAAAAGAGCTATAAAAGAGGGACTGTGAGAAATGCAAAGGGAAAATGGCCAGGAGAACTTCTTACTGTACCAAGGAGTTATCAGACAACTCCCCGAGGGACCGAGGAGGAGACACTTTTCTCGCTTATCCCCAGTACAGAAAGCCATTATCCATTTGAAGAAGTTCGGCCAGCATACAGATGTTTGACGAAAGAGGAAGTGACCTCGGGTTTAGAACTAAGCTCGACCTAGTTGTCAAACACTGAGAAATGACCGAGCTCGAAAGGTGGCCTTTTCGGCAAAAGGTTGCCATAAGTGCAAATCTGCATGATAGGCCAAAAGGAACATGGAAAAAGAGACCTCGCCCCCGAAAGGCTGAATTAGAACCCCGAAAACCGTCCTATGGGGTACTTCGGTGAAATGGGAAAGGGCCTTATTGGGTCCTAAACAATGTCCGAATAGGAGCATACAAGCTTGGCAACACCGAAGAAGGAAAACTGAAAAATACAAGGCATTCGGGCACCTTAAAGAAATTCTACACTTAGAATTTTTCAGACAAGGAATGGTGAAAGCCAGAAATTTGTCTAAGTACAGAAAGTTTTCCCCTGTCTAAGAATGTTCACCTAACAAAGCTAAAGTATGGACTCCCGAAAGTCTCTTAGTCCTTCCAAAGTTTGTTGGGCTATATGCCCAAAAGAGGGCAAGTCTACCAAACACGGCCGACAAAGGGCAGGCTAAAATTTGCCTGAAAATGAACTTCGCCAACCGCAAAAGACCGCCCGAAGAATGGCCGACAAAACGAGCAAAGAAAGTACCGAAGTCCCTTGACCGAAAGTGGTCGGGACAATTGGGAAACAAAAAATGCTCAAAAGGACTTAGCCAAAATGATGAAGGAAAATTCATTGAAGAAGGTCTTGATACAAGGATAAGATTACAAGAAGAAGAGTACAAAGGAAAAAAAAGAAGGCAAAGGTCCTAGAATATCTAAGGTAGCCCGGCGTCATGGGAAGCTTCGGCTCCTGAATCTTTCACCGCCACCTGCGGTGCAGGAGGAGGAAACGGCAGGTTAAGGAACTCGACTCTTGACCACATCAATCGAGGTCCCTCGGGAATATCCAGGGCAGCCAAAAAGGAAGGATCGAGGTCCGTATACTTCTTCATAAATTGATGACAAGCTAGGCAGAAGCCGTCCTGGAAAGCAACCTTGGACGTCTGGGCGGCTTTGTCTCTTTCAATGTCCAACTCATCCGCCTCATGCTGAAGATCCGAAACCTCCTTCTGAAGGTCAAAAAACTCCTTCTCCAGCTCCTCGGTTTTCTCCTTCTTCTTCGAACTCTCCTTCAGTGAGTTGACCTTGGCCTGGAGTTCAACATTCTCAGCCATCGCCTTCTCCAAAAGGGTAGACTCCCCTTCTTTTTCCTTTTGAAGGGTCTCATTGGCCGAAGTCAGGCTGATTAATTTGTCGCCAAGGTCGGACATCTTCTCAGAAAAATCCTTCAAGAGATCTTCTTGGCGCTTCAAGAATTCCTCTCGAAGACTGGCAATCTTCTCCTTGCATATTTGGCTCAGCTTGGTATTCGTCAGCGCCGAGTTGGCACAAAAGACTTTGGCCTTCTCCAATTTGTCTTCAGCCCAAGCTCGGACTGAAGACTGCTTTGCTGCCCAAGCTCGGAGGTACCCACTATACCCCAGAAGCTGCAAAAAAGAAAAGGTACTTAGCGAAATTTGCACAAGGAAAGCCAAAAACACTTAGGCAAAAAGCGGGAAGGAAAAGTGAACAGCCTAAAGAGTTACCTGAACAGCATGCTGGGAAACTTTTGCAGCAAGGGCATCTTCGGAGGCACACTCCTCGGTGACTACCTTGAAGGATGCCTGAGTAAGCACGCCCCTCGCCATTTGGGGAGCCATTTCCGGACAATCCTCGGAGAACAGATTCATGTCCTCCGTGAAAGACCAGAACGGCTCCTTTGGGACTTTGTCCTTTGGGACATGAGAATCCCGAAGATCCTTCCTTCGGGCGTGCTCAATCTTCGAAGCCAGGGGCGCCGGATCCTCTGCAAAAAGAAACATGCATCTTATCAGGTAAAAATTCTTTGATTATAAAAAATGTAAGTTGATTGCAGAGAAAAAGAGAAAAACCTGGCGCGACCTCGGCACAGTCATCATCAGAGTCACCGACCTCTTCCATGTCGGCAGGAATATGTTTGCCCTTGGCCCTTCGGCATTTTTCTAATCTTCAGTGGGAGGATCCTCCGAAGAGCCTAACAAATCTGCCGATGTGGCAGGACTCGGAAGGGCAGGAATGGTCACCTTGGCAAGAACCTCCTCGGCAGTTTCAGGCTTGGACAAAGTTGCAACCTCTGTAGAAGTTGCAATGACATCGCCAACCTTGGTGGAAGTAGCAAAAACATCGCCGACTTCCGAAACGTCCTCCGGAGGGGGAAGAGGGGTGTCCTTCTTGGCCTTCTTGGCCGAAGATGATCCGCTCCAAGAAGCCTTGCGCCTCTTCTTTTGTTCTCCTTTTCTCGGCCTGACCAAGGAAGAGAGACCTATAGTAGGCGGCAGACTCGTCACCCATCTCTAAAAAAGAGGGAACAAATAAGTGTAAGTCCACAGGCACTTATGCTGAAAAAGCTTTGAAAGAAACTTACTTTCAAAAAAGGCTTTGTAAGTGAGCTCGCTCCGAAGGAGCTTCACCAGCCAAGAGTTCTTCCCCTCGGTAGTAGGAGCTGGCATGCCGAGGTCCGTCTTGTGCTCCGTAACCACCCCCAGCTCCCGAAGGACATCCTCGGCCATGAGTTTCCACATGATCAGGAAAGGGTAGAGAGAGCGTGGAAGGACCCCGACATCCCAGTCGGCGACAGCACGGATTCGTCTATCAAAGTCCCCAAACCTCACCGCCAACTCGGGAGTTAGCAGCTTCCTGGGATGCATGACATATGCCTCCAGCTTTCCCCGAGCCCACTTAGTCGGGACGTGTGACCAGGTCTCCGCCACCTTCAGGAAGAAGAACTTCCTTTGCCACCCTCGCCAGCTATCCTTGGTAGCGAAGGTGAACATAAATTTCTTGCTCCCAAATCCCCGAGGCAGCATGAAATAAAAGCCACCTTTCGGAACCGGATAGAGCTTATAATACTGCATGAACAGGATGACATGGGGTTCTATCCCGAAGATCCCGCACATGCAGAGAAAGGCGTTGAAATAGCAAAATGAGTTGGGAGGAAGCTGATTCATGGCTATGCCATGAAACTGGCTAAAGTCACAAATCATCTTCGCAGGAGGAAACCAAAGTCTGGCCTTTAGTTGGGCTCGGAAAATGGTCACCTCGTCACCCCAATTCATAAAGCTAAACTGGCCAAGGCAAGGTAACCTTGTGATAGCATACGAGGGAAGGAATAATTTGGTCTTCCACTTTTCTAATTTTTCAGGAATGGTGCAACAAGGATGAGACAAAAGAGGTTGCCAGGTCTCGGGAATAGGCATGGTCGACTGAAAAATGACTTCGAAAAAAGGGAAAAGTGATTTCGGAAAGAGGAAAAATGACTTCGGAAAGTGAAAAGAAAAGCAAACACTGAAGGAACTCTAGAAGTCAGAACCCACCAAAAGTCTTGGCGAAGTCGGGGTTTGAGGACGTCGTCCTGGAAGGTTGCCGAAAATCGCTCCGCCGCTAAGACTGCCGCAGAAAAGAAGAAAAAGCGAGAGCAAAGAAACACAAGTGAAGAGTATGACAAGAGGAAGGCTTATATAGACTGAGGAAGGGCAGCCAAAAGGGCATCATAAATGCTGCGCAAAAGTGAAGCGTCGCCATGATTACCCTTCGCTCGCAAAAAGGCATGCCCATCCCAGCTGATGACTGCCACGTGGTGCCCGTCACGAGAAACTAGGACACATTTTCTGACATTCGGAAAACCAAGGCCCATTGCTCGAGACTGACACGCCTAGTTTCAAGACGCGTTGATCCACTAACCTACGGTGGGAAAAGTGAACAAGTTGGGAATCTCGAGAACACCGAAGGGCGGGCAGATGACACCTGTCCGAACAAGGCTTATCACCTAGGTGGCGAAGTGCCTTGCCGGCCGATGTCATACTCCGAGTGTAAATCCATAAGGTCCAGGGTTCAAAGGCTCCGTGCTGCCCTGTTGGACTGAAAACGGACATACTACTATGTGGGCCTCCAGCAGTCCACGAGGTCGTCCTATCAAAAACTTCCAATTGAGCGATAGACAGACGCCGAAAAAGCTACTTGCCGAAGTCTTCACTTTGACTTTCCAAGGGGGGCATGCGATAGTCGAAGTGCTATCGCCCTGTTTACCCACTGACCATGGAAAAGAGAGAGCCAGACACCTAAGGCACACGACCTCGGTAGCTCACCAATTCCAACTTCGGGAGCCAACGTAGCTCCTCCTTCGGGAAGGCGACCGAACCAGATTCAGAGGAGAAGAACCAATCACCCTCCGAGGGAGAAAAGCCCCCAAAGACGGAGACGCTGAAGTTGCAGCCTGACTACGAAAAAAGGCTCCTTACCCCGAAGTGAAACATCAACCAAAGGGACCTCGGTTGTACGGCAAGAGCTATCAAGGAGTCTTTGACACTCCGCTCACATACGTCTCTGACATGCCACCTTCAGATACGCTCTGACACACCGTTGCAGCCTAATGTCCTATCACGGAGGGCTACAACTCACGGCCAGAGGAGCCTGCAGGTGGCTAGGGGCCCCCACGCCTAGAAGTACGAACACCATCCATCCATACAAGTGTCACAATCTAGAAAGGTCACCCCCTCTCTTATATACTAGAGAAATGGTCACAAACCAGGGGGCCTTCTGGTGAGAGGACAGAGAGAGAGGCCGGAAAACAAACGACGCTCTACTCCCTCCGCCTAAAAACTTTCCCTTTGCCTGAATACTCTCCCCTTGGCCCTCAGAAACACACGCCAGGCAAGAGTCCCTTGTGCTTATTACTGAGTGTCTCTCTTCCTCGAAGCACTGACTTGGGCGTTGGAGGTTCCCCCCCGGAAAACCACCCTGGGGGCCTCTGAACCCCTGTTTTCTGAGTGTTTCAGCCAGGTCTCCCTGAAGAATCACTATTCCGGGCTTTCTCCCACACCGGAGGTACCTCCCGTCATTACCCTGCTCGTGGGACCAAGAAGCTGCCGGCCATCACTTAAGGTGATCCACCCTGGACGCATTCATTCCGAACTAATCCGCGCCTCCAGGACCCCCTACTGCCCTCACCACTGTACACAGTGGAGATGCTGGCTCCGCACCACCGGACCGCATCACCTCGGTACTTTCTAGTGATCATTAACTAAGTGGTCAAACTATGATCACAGGTGGACCGCCTTTACTTCCATGCACAACTACCATACCATAAACTACACCCTGGAAAGCTCTCATTAGGATAATGTGTGGATATGATCAACCACCATAACATAATCTTTTTTCCTAGGTAGGAGAACTGGCTTCATCACTTTATTCAGTTCACTATTAGCAGGTGGCTAGCCACAAGAAACTCTTTCGGTGGCTCATTTGCTATAACTCTTCTTAGTGCATTCAAGTGTTTCCTATGCACCTCATGATTGGTATTTTCCCTTAGAGTTGTGAGCGTTACCTGCTGATAGCCAAAAGGCTATCGCCCACAAGAAATCCTAAGTGGCTAACCTGACAAAACCCTCGGGCAGTCATAGCACCAACCTCGGATGATTCTCCGTACCACCCTTGGAATGTTGTACGGCCAACTTCGGGAAAGAGTCTCCTCACCACCCTCGGACTTACAAGCTACCGACCTTGGTGAATAGAGCTATCTTCCTCAATAAAGGAAAAGGTCTCCCGAAGATGGCATGCCCTTCCGAAGGGCTTTCTTCGGTAGCCCTCGAGGATAAATCTCTACCTGAAGGGGTCTCACACCTTTGAAGAGGTCTTACGGAGAAATAACAAATATGGTTAAGGAACCGCTGACAAAGAGGCCTCGCACACGCTCCTACCCTCTAGCCAGGATGACCTACGGCCAGCTGGAGATACCTGTCTCCGAAGCTACAGACCAGATCTAGCTAAACACATGTCATGATCTGTGTAGGCTATGCAAAATGCCTTCTTCCCTCCACCCTCTTATAAATACTTAGGAGGCTTCTTGGTAAGAAAGGTAGGGCCTTATCCTTTATACTATTTGCCCTTAAACAACTTTTCTCCCATATATTGACTTGGGCATCGGAGGCTCCTCCCCTGGAAACACACTCCAGGGAGCTCCTAACCTGCTTTCTTCAAGATCTTGTAGATACATTCTCACCGGAAGTCACTCCCAGGCTCAACATGTCATACAACAAAGATGCCGCCGGGCATCACCTACTAGCCCGTTACCTAGTCTCATAAGTCACTAGCCCTTTCTTTTTTAGGCATTAAGGTCCAATGAAACTCACACTTACTTTGGGCTCCTGACTAGGTTAACTCAACCAGCTTCGACTATGGTTTTAACCCTTGACCGTCTTATACTCCAAAGAATGGCAACAACTCTGAAGTCACAAACACGACCACTAGAGCACAACTGTACCTATACTCACTTGGCACTTTCAAACTAATAAGGGAATCACTTAGCTAGGTGGGAGATTCCACTACGGCCATCCTAAGCCATCTCTTGACTGCTCATAGTGATGTCTTCCGCATGGGCCTACCCAACTCTACCCTGAAGGGTCTAGGCAAACTTACTCTTCGTAGCATAAATTGGTCATTCTTGACTTATGTTTCAAATTTCCACCAACTTACTGGCATAAAATGCAACTGAAACCTACCACAAGTTCATTGGCTTCATCTCGAACTTAGTCCTTCACTTACCTAGCCTCACTAGTCGAGCATTTTTCTGTCATAAGTCATCTTGGTGGCCCTCAAGTCCACTTAACCCTAGGATAATAACTACAAATTAGATGTTATCCCTTGGTCAATGGCAATCATTCCTATTGCTCTGGTTCTCTTACTACCACCTAATAGCCGAGACCAACCTTTACCAACTATTTTACTCCCGCTCGCTATAAACTAGGGTATACAACTATTGGACAAATAAAACTATCCTTCTGTTTACCCTATGGACGAGTTCCTTGCTCCTTGTTTTCTTTTGTTGTTTCCTTTTGCCTAACGTGGTTAAAAATAAAAATTCAAAACCTACCTACTTACCTTTTTGGCACCTAACATAAATGCTCTATTGTTCACGTACTATAAGGAACTCATCTAGTTATTTAGCCAGCTGTTAATGTTGACTAGGCTAGCCAAGTTAACTTACAAAAGAATGTTGGCTATGGAACCTTAGAAAACTTCCAATATAAGGCACTGAAGCCTCAACTTGTGTGGTTTTATGCACTAGCAAGTTGGTCATAGGCTATTTGTATCACCTTGACACTTAGTGTATTTTCTAGTACTAATGCACTCGGGTTCACCTTTTGCCCCATTTAAGAAAAATACTTAACATGCCAAACAAGACTATGCCAGTCAACGAATGCCAGAATCACCAACAATAAATTAAACTATGAGTAGAAGGTTAAGAACTTACCTTACACTAGCCTTGACCTACTTGTGAGTTCACTATTACTACCAGTCAAATGTGGCGCCCATACAGCAGTTGCCTACCCTGACCACATAACTAGCCAAGGTGAAATTTGAACTATTGCTCTGGTGTACTAGGTCATCTCCTTGTGGCAACTACCATTGAGGATTTGTTCATGGCCTGGCTTTGTCTTAACCAAGCACATGGCCACAAAAAAATCAGTTTCTTGCATAGGTTAGAGTGATATTTTTCTTATACCTTGGGCATGAGCCCTACAAGCCTTAAGATCCATTCCTAATCTTCAACCAACTTCTGCACTATGGGCATATTGCCCATACTCAAACTAGGTTAGGTGTGCCAACCTCCACCTTGCTGATCGTGTGTCTAACTCCACTAACTCTCTTTCAAGAGCTGATTCCTTACCAAACAACTTGTCAGTAACTCCATGTCCATACTCACACAAAACCTCCATAGTGCTAACTTAATGCATTGTTGGTTTTGACCTTGATTTCTTATGTAGTCTGGTTGACCAAGAGTTCTTTTATATTGGCCAGCACATCCTTGTCTCCTTTGGGGTTGCCTAACCCATCCAAAGTTTTTGGCTTCAAATTTTGAAACTAAGGATCATTCCTCACCCTTGATGTCCACACTTTTTGCTACTACAGATCATCTTGCCTATCTAACCAAAGGACCTAAAAAGTTTCACTTAGGATGGTGGTCATATCCCATTACTTACACCATGCTATTGCCATTACCTTAGAGCAAGCCAAACTACTTGCCCTAATGTCACCACAACTAGATTGCTAGGATTCACTCCATGTTACCACCTCATAAAATGGGAGAATTACAAGCGTGTCATAATGGCTAAAAACCATTATATTGTGTAATTCTCACCATAGTGTTTAAAGTGTGGGGGGTAAAAGGCATGATCAACACCTCCTTAAAAGTGTTCCAAGTTGGTAACTTGGCCCCCAAGAAAAGCCTTAAGGATTGCTTGTTTTTCAAGCAACCTATGGACTTTTTTGTAAGGTTTTGGAAATTCGGGTACTCAATTGAAAAACTCTCACAAAAGAGATTTGGAGAGTTATGGGAAGGATATGAATGGTATGAAAGTGCTATTGGAGGACCAAATTGCTTATGGAAGAGAACTAAGGACAAAGAAAACACAAAAAGGCATAAAGGACCTAAGTGTTCTAATGTAGGCCTTAAGATGTGTATGTCTATGACTTAAGTCAAATGGAAGTTTTGTGGGGTTATCCCACATAAGGAGGGCTGCTAAAGGAAGATAAGGATGGTCAAATGTGGGCCAAGAGATTAAGACTAAGAAACCATAGTCTTGTAGCAAGGAAAATGACATAAGACAAGGTTAAGACTACTTAAGTGTGTTTAGTGTACTTTTGACTATTTAAGTAGTCAAGACCACCTTTGCTCTCTAAATTTCGGCCTCCACCAGCAAAAAGACAGCCAGCCCTCTCCTCCACACTTCCTCCATAGCCACCATACCTTCAAACTCAAAACTACTTGCAATTGAAGTCAAGGAAGCACAATTGGAAGCTATTTGGTGCTATTGCTTGAGTGCACCTAGGATCAAGCTCCAATTTCAGCATACCCATCAAGGTAAGGGTTCTCTTGCTCTCATGGGTTGTTTTCTGTATTTTCAAGCAACCATGGAGCTAGGGCTAAGCTTGGAAGAGAGCCATGAGCTTGATGAACCAAGCTTAGTGAGGGGAGTGCACTTATTGAAGGTTTTGTGACCTAGTGTGAAGTGCACAGTGATGGCAGCGAATTTCTGGGTTTCTAGGGCCCAAAAGTTAGTACTAACTAGTGTTAAATCCTCCTAAGACCAAGCATTAGCTTGAGGAGGGCTGCCATAGTGATTTGGTTATGTTTATTATGTGTTTTATGGACTAACCTATGGTATATGCTGCTGCCACATTTCATGTGTTTGTTGTTTGTGTTTGGCTGCTGCATTTGGTTGCTATATCTTGTATATATGCATTGTGGTTTTTTTGTTTTAGTGTCTTTGGATGCAGGTTTTAATGATGGTTACATTGCCTATTGAATCCAAGTGCTACCCTTACTAAGTTTCTCAATGAAACTTACTCCCCTCAATTCTGTCATTTCAGGTCCAGCAGAAAGATCACCTTCAAACTAACCTTTTTGGTTTGAGTTTTGATCTGAAATTTCAGGTACATGAACTTCCATATGTCAAGTTATGATCTGGAAATTTTGGTGATTTTAGGAGCACATTTGGTATTTTTAATGGTGGTACTTACTGTGTTGTGCAGCAGCTGTCCAGCATCCTGTTTTTGGAGTCCATTGTGTCTCAGGACCTCCTGTAACCTAGGGTGCGTATTTAGCTGAGTTAAGACCATATTATAGTGCATGTATGCATGTACATGTAGTGTATGTAAAATGAGACAAGTATGTGAACATTTGAGTAATGTTTTGGCTATGTAAGTGATGTGGTGCAAAGCTGCCTAAGTGTGAATGATAGGCTGCTTATTGTAAATTCTGTTTTGGCCACATAAAGTTGCTAGATGCAAGAGAATGTAATTAATATGTGTATTGGACATGTATGGGATAGCCTTGGAGGACTTTCCCCTTGTGAATGAAGTGTTTCCATGGTTTGGAAAAATTGTATGGGCAAAATGGTCCTAAAGTTGCCAGAATTTCGACTCTGGACATAAAGTTTAATATCTCCCTGTGTAGAATGAACTATGGTATGAAATTTTGACCACACCTAGAGGAAATCTAGAGGGTTAACTGGGATTTGGAATTTTTGGATTTAGAGCCCTGTAGCCAAAGATATGATGTTGCAAAGTTGGCTGAGTTACTGTTCATTTGGTCAGAATTTTGTAACCAACTTCAAAAATCCATAACTTGGTCCATAGGTGGGCTATTGATGTAAAACAAAATTCCTTGGTTTGCTCTAAGTCTCTACTTCATAATGGAGCAAAGAAAACATGGGGGTATGAGGCTAGAATGATACAGTTTATTAGTGGAAGTTACAGGTGCAATAGCTGGCCACTAGAACTTAACAAGATTGCCTAATGTGTGGAAGCCAAAACTAAGACTTGTGCTTGTGTTTTCCTTCTTTGCTGCCATGGTGTGCATGCAATGTGAATATGTGTGTGATGGTTGGACCAATATGCATGTATTTACATAGTGCCCAAGAGGGCCACTTGGGTATGCACACTCAGGGTAGTGTTCTGATGGCCTACAGAACATTACCAATCTTGGGAGTCTAAATGCACAGTTTTGGCACCATAACTGGACTACCCCGGAGTGGGTAACACTCCATAACCCATAACATCCCAAACTAAGCTTAACCTAGTTACACCATCGCAACCTACAACCAAGGCCAAACAATGCCTACAGAAGATAAAAACTACTGGTCAATGCTAACTATCCTAGCACAAAAACAACATCCTAATCCCAGTCAGCTACCCTTCGATGATTCCTAATTGAGTCTAAAGCCTACCTCTAACACCACTTATAGCATCCCTACCCCGGATGGGGCCTTTCTAGGAAGAGTACAGAACTAGAGTCTTGCACTAGTTACAATTGGCTAGTTAATTACTTGTCCTATTTTAAAACCTTAGATGAATCTAGTTTTTAACCTACAATGTAGCATGCATGGGCTTGCTTCAACTTTACTTAGAAAACAAAAAAAGAATATAAAACATTGCACGCGTAATTTAATAAAATACATTTAAAACATGAGCCAAAGCATTAAACATAAGCATATTTACTACAAGTAATAACTGCACATGTGCATCATTACATAAGTAAAGACTATGCACATGCCCAAAAGTAATTGAAATGCTAATCAACCTAGAGACATTATTTCAGGGCCTAATCCTTCTTAAGAGGTTTAATATCAACCAATTGGTTTTAGCCACTTCGTTAATTTTAAGCACTTAGTTGATTTCCTTAGGGTGAATTAGGCCTTGACTCCCAGGATTCTTCACTCCAACTTAACACTTTAGATTGCTAGCTTAATGGGCTGAGTTAGTACTCTAACACATTACATTCTCAGTTTAATGTATTATTCTAGTGAATGCATTTACTTAACCACTTTCTCATAATGCATATGGGGTGCATAAGCATGGGAGCGTGTCTTAGGGTCTTTATGGGCTTACTAGGGCTTACCTAGTGCAAAACATACACAGACACCCATGTATACATACATGCATGCACATTAGTTTAATAGGTTATGATGCCCAGCGGCATCGTCATTATATGACATGCTAAGCTTGGGAGCAACTTTCGGTGAGAAAGTATCTGTAAGATCTTGAAGAAAGCTAGTTAGGAGCTCCCTGGAGTGAGTTTCTAGGGGAGGAGCCTCCAACACCCAAGTCAGCATATGGGAGAGAAGTTGTTTAAAAGCAGACAGTATACAGGAGAGGCTCCTATTTTTCTTACCAAGAAGCCTCCTAAGTATTTATAAGAGGCTAGAGGGAGGAGGCCGTTTTGTACAACCTACTCAGATCATGGCACGTGTTCGGCTAGATCTGGTCTGTACCTTCATAGGCAAGTATCTCCAACTAGCAATATATAGTCCCAGCCAGAGGGTAAGGGTGTGTGCGAGGCCTTTTTGTCAGAGGTTCCTTAACGGTATTTGCCATTTCTCTGTAAGACCCGTTCAGAGTTGTGTGACACCTTTGGGTAGAGATTTATCCACAAGGGCTGCCGTAGAACGCCCTTTGGAAGGGTGGATAATCTTCGGGAGACCTTTTCCTCTATCGAGCAGGATAGCCCTATTCGCCAATGTTGGTAGCTCACAAGTCTAAGGGTGGTGAGGAGACTTTTTCCAGAAGTTGGCCATACAACCTTTTGAGGGTGTTGTGGAGAATCTTTTAATGTGGTGCTATGACTGCCGTGGGTGTTGTTAAGTTAGCCACTTAGGATTTCTTGTGGGTGACAACCCTTTGGCTATCACATGCCCCTTCGGAGAAGCCGAAATTGAGCCTTCGACGCTAGTCACTCATGAGCACATCATGGATATCTTGCTTTTTTGGATAGCTAAAGCTGTCCATGGCGAAATAACTTGCTTCGGCTTGCTCCTTGGGCCGAGATACTTTTTTTTTGCTGAAGTTGTATTCTCGGCATTTCCTAAGACTCCTCATTTATGTTCCATTCTCTGGATTTGCTAAAAGGCTTTTCTTCTGAGTTTAGCCATCTTTCTATGTTCATCGAGCATGTCTAATTTAGCTCTTCAACCAAGGTTGTTCCCTTCTTCGTCAAACACTTGTATTCTGATAGAAGGTTCTATGACTTCCACGGGGATAATGGCCTCAATGCTGAAGATGAGTGAGAAAGGTTTTTCTCCAATGGCTCTTCTAGGCGTTGTTTTGTAACTCCATAACACACTTGGGAATTTTGCCGGCCATTTTCTCTTTGCCTTTTTCAATCTCTTTTTCAGACCATCTTTTATCGTCCTATTAGACACTTCAACTTGTGCATTGCTTTGAGGATGTGCAACAAGTCTAGGCAAAATACCATACTTAATCAGAAGTTGTAAACCAAAGTGATGCCCTGCAACATCTTCATTGTGTGACATGGTGAGACCGGGATGGGCTTCCAGTGAGGGAGAACGACTGAAGTGGAGGTTTCCCAGGAGAATCTGCCTGAAACACTCAAAAAATAAGGGTTAGGAGGTCCCCGAAGTCTTTTTCAGAGGAGGAGCCTCTGACGCCCAAGTCAGTGTTTTGGAGGTGGAGAGAAAGTATTGGAGCTCAAAGATTCTTGCCTGTTTTACTTCTTTTTGGCGGAGGAGGAGATCCCTATCGCTGAGGCCATTTTCTTAGTATATAAAGGAGGGCGTGGTCTGTTCAGATTGTGACACATGTTCGGTCAGATGTAATATGTACTTTTGGGCGTGGGGGCCTCTAGCTGCCTGTAGGCTCCTTGGGCCATGGGCTAAGGCAGGAATAGACCTACATGACAAGCCGTAGGCGGCGTCGACATGTGAGAGCGCATATGAGGGCGGCGTGTAGCATGTGAAGGCGACATGTCAGAGACTCCTTAATTGCTTTTGCCGTACTCCCGAGGTCTCTTCGGTTGAGGTCCCCTTTCGGAATAAGGACCTTCTCCCGAAGTCGTCTCAGTAGTTCGGGGGTTTCCTTAGCATTGAAGCTTCTCGTTCAGGGGGATTTTCTTCTGTCGAAGGTGGCTGGTCCTTCTCCCCCGAAGCTGGCTTGGCCGTTTTTTCGAGGGAGGCAATGCGCTATTTTCCCGAGGTTGGTACTGTCATTCCCAGGGGTGCTGGTGGGCCACCGAGGTCATATGCCCGAGGCATCAGACTCCCTCTTTCCCAGGTTGGCACCGGTACTCCTTACAGGTGGCGCTCGATTTCCCGAGTATGATATCTGGCCAAAGTTCACAGGTTTAAGGGGCGATAGCACTTCGCCTATCACATGCCTCCCGTCGAAAAGCTGAAGTGGAGACTTTGGCTTGTAAACCTTTTGGGGGCACCTTTCAGGACTCAAAGTGTGACGTTTGTGAAAAGGACACTTTATCGCCCGAAGACATGCCCTGTCTGGCCAGGTGTCACTGTCTGCCCTTTGGTGTACCGAGGTGCCCAATCTCTTTACTTTTTCTACTGCAGGTTAGTGGACCGTCGCGTCTCGTAACGAGGCGTGTCAGTTTGGAGTGACGTGCTCGGGTTTTCTGGGTGTCAGAAAGCGTGTCCCTTGTTTCACGTGTTGACTTACACGTGGCAAACAGTGAAGGGGAGAGGCTGCACCGATTATAACAGCCACATCTTCTCGTCTTTGACAGGCAATTTATGGCAGTAATTCACCTTCGCGGAACAATTATGACGTTGATTCGGCTACCCTTCCTTGGTCTATGTAGACCTTCCTCCGTCATAATCCTCATTTGCTCTTTTTTTGCCTTTGCTTTGCTCTCGTCTATTTTCGTGCTTTCCCCTCTCTTTTCATGGCGGCGCTAGCGGCGGAGTGATTTCTGGTCACCATTCATGACGGCGTCTTTAAATCCTAATTTCGGCAAAACTTTTGGTGGGTTTTGATTCTAGAGGTCCTTCGGTTTCTTCATTTTTTGCTTTCTCTAGCTTCCCAAAGTCATTTTTCTTTTTCCCGAAGTCCATCGATTCTTTTTTCCGAAGTTGCCTTTTTGCCAATCATGCCTTCACCTATCCCCCTTATGTCTGTCAAACCCATCCCCGAGAGCTAGCAACCTCTTATGTCTCACCCTTGTTGCTCCACTCCGGCAAAACTAGCAAAGTGGACAACCAAATTCTTTCTTCCTTCCTATGCCGTCACAAGGTTAGCTTGTCTCGGCCATTTTAGTTTTATGAACCATGACGACGAGGCTACCATCTTCCGAGCCCAACTAAAGGTGGACATCGGTTTCCTCCACCGAGGATGATTTGTGACTTTTGCCAATTTCATGGCATCGCTTCCTCCCAACTCATACTGCTATTTTAACGCCTTCCTCTGCATGTGTGGGGTCTTCGGAATAGAACCCCACTTCATCCTGTTCATGCAGTACTACAAGCTCTATCCAGTCCCGAAGGGTGGCTTCTATTTCATGCTACCCCGGGGATTTGGGAGCAAGAAATGCATGTTCACCTTCGCCACTAAAGATAGTTCGTGAGGGTGGCAAAGGAAGTTCTTCTTCCTGAAAGTGGCGGAGGCTTGGTCGCATGTTTTGACTAAGTGGGCTCGGGGAAAGCTGGAGACGGATGTCGGGGACCCCAAAAAGTTGGTAACTCCCAAGCTGGCGGTGAGGTTTGTGGACTTAGAGAGACGTATCCGTGCTGTCGCCGACTGGGATGTCGAGGTCCCTCCACGCTCCCTTTACCCCTTCCCCATCATGTGGAGACTTTTGACTGAGGAGGTGCTTCGGGAGATGGGGGTAGTTAAGGAGCATAAGACGGACCTCGACATGCCAGCTCCTGCCATCGACGGGAAGAAGTCTTGGCTGGTGATGCTCCTTCGGGAGGAGCTCACTTATGAAGCCTTTTTTGAAAGTAAGTTTCCTTCCAAAGTTTTTAGTATAAGTGTTAGGCACCTCCTATGTGCTTGGCTTAGCCCAAGGAGAACCAAGGAAAATGAGAGAAAACAGAAAGGGAAGAAAGAAGAGCCATGGAGACTGGCACAATGACTTATGTGCAAAACTGGAAACTATCAGGACTTAGTTGCACATGGAAAACGTACTATGGGAAAGTTGACAGAAAACTGAGAAAGGGGACCAAACTGTGCACTAAGTTAAGTGGTATAAGTGAAACCACAAGTTTAAAGATGGCATTGTTGGCCATGCAAAGTTCTATAATGGCTAGTGCAAGACTAGACCATTTGTGGGGGACAACAATGATTACTAGTCAAAATCTTGTCTACCACTAGTGTACTATTCACTAGTTACTAGTTAAACTAACTAGTCTTTATGTTAGTTACATGGCCGGTCATGCATGGGTGCTTATGATGCCTTGGTACTTGTGTTGTTTATTTGCTTGGCACTTTGAGCCATGTGTGGACTTAAGTGCCCATTTAGACACAAGTTTGAGTGGCGGCCTTGTGCATAAGTGGACTTAAGGGCTATATTGCGCCATGCAAAGAAATGGAAGTGAAATTGGCATTTTGGCTAACTAAAGCCAATGACTTTCGGCCGAAACTAGCCTAAGTCCATTTGCTTCATTTTGGGCTTCCTTGCCTTTGCTAAACCGAGAGCATTCTTGAGAGAGCTCCATCACAATCTTGTCTTGATTTTAAGAACCTTGAAGCCATTTGAAGAATTCAAGCTAGGAAGGCTTGTCTCGGCATAAGCTCACTTGGAATCAAGCTTTGCTTATGAAGAAATGGTGAAGGGCCGAACCATTTGAGCTAGGGTTCTTGAGGTAACCTTGGTATTTCCTTGAATCCATGGTATTTCTTTCCATGAACAAGGATTTTGAATGCTCATACGTTGCTAAGCTTGGAGATTAAAGCAATTGAATTATTTGGTGGAAAACCTTGTTATGGCCGAATATGATGAACATGTGTTCTTGGTGTTCTTCTTGGAATTCATGGAAATTAATCCATGTGTGATGCTTGTTGATGATCATTTAACCTTGTGATAGGTTGTTTGGGCGAAGAACACCAAGATTGCGCAAGTTAGTGCTTTGGCCGAAAGTATATTTTGAGGTAACCCATGTTCAACCTTTGTTTACATGGCATTAACGCCATGAACCATGCTTAATGATGCATTGGTAGATGTGTGTGGCATTGGATTGAATGAAGAACATGTATATGTGAAATGGGCACTATGGCCGAAAGGGTGGAAATGGTGTTTACATGTATTTTGCTTAGTTACATGGTAATTGTGCCATGAGTAAGCTTATTAGTTGTTTGACTACTCATTTGGTGTAATGGAATGTTGAGTAGTACCATGAGATAAAAATGTGTGCTTTGGCCGAAAGCTTGAATTGGAGTGAAATGGTATATTTCACTTGGTTACTTGGCATTAATGCCATGGTTGTTGTTTATTGGAGATTATAATGGCTCATGGTATGTGAGATTAATGGGCAGCTTATGTTTAAGTATTTTGGCTTATATGGCCGAGAGCTTCAAAGTGTTGGGTGATAGTGTCTTTCATTGAAATCATGGTATTTGATCCATGGGTTATGTTGTTAATGATTATGCCTTATTATGGTAGGCATTGAGGTTGAAAGGCACTTGGACACTTGAAGTTTTATTGGAGACCGAGAGCTTGAGGTAGGGTTCACTACACTTGAGTTCGCTTGGTAATATATGCCATGGTTCAAGTGTTAAGGTGGCTAAGTGATGGTTAAAATTTGCCATGTGATCTTAGTTACTTGATTTGCTTATTGGTTATATTTGGTTGCAATGTTGATTAGCTAATTGACTATGGTACATGTACTAAAAATGCAAGTGAATGTGGCCTATTTGCTTGGCATTTTGGGAGCTCCATATGGAATGTTATTGGTAAGATTATGTGCAAGGATTGCACACGGGTACATGTATGGCTTATATCGCCGAGAGCAACAATGTGAAGGGTGTGTGAGTACTTGTGTGCTTCGGTGATTTCTTGTGCATGCTAACCCCATTATGGTTATTTGTATATGGTTATACTTGCTTTTCTTGTCTTTGTGTTTGTTTTGCAGGTTGAGCTAATTAATTGGAGGTTAAGCCTTGAGTGTTCACTCGGCTTAACTAAATAAACTCTTTAAGAGTTGGGTATAATGAAGTGAATCCTACTGAGTTAAACTCACTGCCCATTCTCCATTTTTTTTTCCAGGCAAGGATATTCAGCCTGAGTAGTGCTAAGCTGCCTTGTGTGTGCACTTAGTGTTATTTGCTTTGTTACTAAGGTATGTGCCAATGTGTGCTTGGCTTGACACTTTAGAATTACTTGCAAGTCTTATTGTGAGTTGGCCGAGACTTATGGTTTAAGCTTGCAGGCTGTAGAGTGGGAACTGTCTAGGGGAGCATGGATATCTGGACTTTAGCTCTGGTTTTGCTTTTCACCTTTATGACCATGAACATGGCCGTGGGCTTGGTGTTGCAGTGTGTGCTTTTGTATGGGATCCTTAAGGTGATGTTTGAGCACTAGGAGTTTGGTCTCGGTCTGTATATAACTTGGCATGAACAACTTATGGGTGCTTGGCATTATTAGCCATGTTATTTGCTAGGTAGACTACACTTTTGGTTGTGTATATTGTAGTCTTGGATACCTAGATGGTGATGTTATTTTGAGAACCTTGTATGCCAAGTTATGTATGGGAGTATGAATGATTATATGTATGGATATGTGTTATAAGCATTATGGGCCAAGGCTTGGCACTTTTGAGTGTTGTTAATGGCATGACCTTGCAAGTTTTATGGTGCACCTTTGTATGTATGTTTGATGGCCGAGAGCTACATGCATTACTCCTTGTGGTTTTCCAAACTTAAACCAACATTGTGGGCTTCTTGGTTGCCATGTAGGTAGCACACTTGATTGCACACCAAGTATGCACTGGAAGTTGCATTATTTGTTGCCTTGCTTGTTATGCAAGAAAGTGGTTGGGCCTTACTTATGCTGCAAGTAATTACTAGTTTGGTTTGAAAGCCACCTGGGCCACCTCCCAGGCCCATTACCTTAAGAAAATAAGACTTAAAGTTAGTTCTTTTGGGTTAGGCCGAGCTAGTTACCCAGTTTTTAGTTTGGGCTTGTGAGTCAGGTTGGGGACTTACATGCCAGGGCCTGTGTGAGGTGTGACAATAAGTATCCGTCTGGACTTACGCTGATGTTTTCCTTCTTTTTCAGAGATAGGCGACGAGTCAGCTGCCTATTACAAGTCCCTCTTTCTCGGCCAAGCTGAAAAGGGGGAATAGACAAAGAAGGGTGCCTCCAAGAGGAGCAAGACATCTACGAGTAGGCCGTCTTTGGCCAAGAAGGTGAAGAAGGATGCCCTTCCCCCACCGCCAGAGGACGTCGAGGAGGTTGGTGGCTAGCCCGAGGTCCCTACCATCCTGCCGACCGAGGTGGCCACCAGTGTCGTTTCTCGGAGTCCCGCCACATCGGCAGATCTTTTGGGTTCTTCGGCAGCAGACCCTTCTGCTGAGGAGCTCGAAGAGCGCCGAAGAAGCAAGGGCAAACATGTCCCTGCCGAGGTGGAGGAGGTTAGGGACTCCGACGACGACGTCGCTGAGGTTGCGCCAGGTTTGTCCCTTAGACACTTTTACTCTTAATCTTGTAGATATATGACTAAGAGACTTTGTCTTAACGAGACTTGTATTTTAACTTTGCAGCAGAACTGGTGCCCTCATCCTGGATGGTGGACCATGCCCGAAGGCGGGCTCTTCGGGACTCCCACATCCCGAAGGACAAGGTTCCGAGGGAGCCTTTCTGGTCTTTCACGGAGGACATGAACTTGTTCTCCGAGGACTGCCAGCAAATGGCTCCCCAAATGGCGAGGGGCGTACTCACCCAGGCTTCCTTCAAAGCGGTTGCCGAAGAGTGCGCCAACGAGGAGACCCTCGCCTCAAAAATTTCCGAGCATGCTGCCCAGGTACTTCTTCAGGCCCTTTTTATTTTTTCTCCCCATTTTTCTAAGTATTTGGCTTTCCTTATGCAGATTTGACTAAGTATCTTCTCCTTTTTTGTAGCTCCTGGGGTATAGTGGATACCTTCGGGCTTGGGCAGCAAAGCAATCTTCGGTCCGAGCTTGGGCCGAAGATCGTTTGGAGAAGGCCAAGGTCTTCTGCGCCAACTCTGTTGTCAAAAATGCAGAGTTGAGCCGGATAGCCAAGGAGGAGGTTGCCAAACTTCGGGAGGAATTCTTGAAGGGCCAAGAAGAGCTCTTGAAGGATTTTTCCCAGAAGATGTCCGACCTCGGCGCGAAGGTAGTGAGTCTAACTTCGGCCAACGAGGCCTATCAAAAGGGAAAAGAGGAAGACTCTGCTCTCCTGGCGAAGGCGCTCGCTGATAACGCCGAGCTTCAAGCCGAGGTCGAGGCTCTGAAGAAGGAGCCAAAGAAGAAGAAGAAGGTGAAGGCGCTGGAGAAGGAGGTTGCTGATCTTCAGAACGAAGTAGAAGACTTGTCCCTCGAGAAAGACAAGGCCGTCCAGGCGACCAAGGTTGCCTTCCAGGACGGCTTCTGTCTGGCTCGTCATCAAGTTCTGAAGAAATACCCAGATCTCGACCTTTCCTTTCTGGCTGCCCTGGACATTCCCGAGGGGCCTCGGTGGACTTGGTCAAAAATTGAGCTCCTCAACCTGCCATTTGCCCCTCCTCCGGCACCAAAGGCGGCGGCTACAGACACAGGAGCTGGAGCCTCCCATGACACTGGGATCCCTTAGATGTTTTAGGGCTTTTGCCTTCTTCTTTTTCTTTGTAATTTTTCTTCTTGTAACTTTCTCCTTATAATAAGGCCTTCTTCAATGAAATTTTTCCTTCCTTCAGGATTTGGTTAAGTCTTCATCACTTTTTATTTCCCAGTTATCTCGACCACTTTCGGTCAAAGGACTTCGAAAAATACATTTTGCTTGCTTTGTTAGCCGTTTTCGGAAAAGCGTTCACTTTCGACGAATTCCCTTAAGCAAAATTTTGGCCTACTTTTGGGCCCACTTGTGATGGACTTACTTTTTGGGAGAATGACCCAATCAACTTTAGAAGGAATACGTGACTTTCGCAAGCTTCTTGTTTAAGCTTTGTTCTGCGAGAATTCTTTAGTGGAAGAAAATTTCTGTACTTAGAAACTTTTTCTAACTTGTACAATTTCTTACCAAAATTCTAAGTATATAATTTCTTCAAGGCGTCCGAGTGCCATGTATTTTTCAGTTCTCCACCTTCGGCGTCACCTAGCTTATAGACTCCACTTCAGACTTCGTCAAGGACCAAGTAAGGCCCTTCCCAGTTCGCCCGAAGTACCCCGTGGGAAGGCCTTCGGGGTTCGAATTCAGCCTTTCGGAGAACGAGGTCTCCTTTCCTTATTCCTTTTGGCCTAACGCGCAAGTTCGCGGCTGCGGCCACTCTTTGCTGAAAGGCCTTCCTTCTGAGTTCAGCCACCTCTCTGTGTTCGTCAATCAGGTCGAGCTTAGTTCTCAATCCGAGGTCGTTCCCTCCTTCGTCGAACACTTGTACTTTGACTGATGGCTGTACTACCTCGATAGGGATAATGGCCTCTGTGCCGAAGACGAGCGAAAAAGGTGTCTCACCCGTGGCCCTTCGGGGTGTTGTCCAATAACTCCATAGCACACTAGGAAGTTCTCCTGGCCACTTTCCCTTTGCTTCCCCCAACCTCTTTTTCAGACCCTCTTTTATGGTTCTGTTGGATACCTCTACTTGTCCGTTGCTCTGGGGATGAGCTACCGGGGCGAAGTGCATTTTTATTCCGAGGTTGGTGATGAATTCTTGGAATCCCTTGTCCGTAAATTGGGAACCATTATCGGCCACTATCACCCTCGGTATGCCAAATCTGCATATAATGTTCTTCCAGATGAATTTTTGTATATCCTTTGCCGAAATGGTTGCTAGGGGTTCTGCCTTGACCCATTTAGTGAAGTAATCCACTGCCACTATGCAGAACTTCACTCCTCCAGGTGCCGTCGGGAGTGGCCCGATGAGGTCTATGCCCCAAACTGCAAAGGGACAGGGGTAGTCTACCGAGGTTATTAATTCCGAGGGCAGCCTTTGGACGCTGGAGTGTCTTTGGCAATTGTCACATTTTTGGACAAACTGCCTTGCGTCCTTTCTTAGGGTGGGCCAGAAGTACCCTTGGCGGAGTATTACTCCCGCCAAGGCGTCAGTTCCGATGTGGGAACCACAAGCCCCCTCGTGGACTTCTTCGAGAACTATCCTAGCGTCCTCTTCGCTGACACACCTTTGTAGCGGACTCGCATACCCCTGCCAGTATAATTCTTCCCCAATTAGGAAATATCGTCCGGAACATCTTCGCACTTTTGCCGCTTCGTGAGGATCATCGGGAAGCTCTGCGGTTGTAAGATACCTCTTTATAGGATTTTTCCACCCTTTTTTCGAGGTTGCTATGCTCAGCGTC
The DNA here is from genome assembly GCA_005392925.1 of Aquilaria sinensis. Taxonomy (NCBI): domain Eukaryota; kingdom Viridiplantae; phylum Streptophyta; class Magnoliopsida; order Malvales; family Thymelaeaceae; genus Aquilaria; species Aquilaria sinensis. The sequence goes on along the minus strand of SMDT01003152.1, from coordinate 194,482 downwards.
GCTATGCTCGGGTGGCTCAACACTTCGGTGAACCTTTTTGATTTGGCCAAGCTGTCCGCTTCGGTATTGTCTCGGCGAGGTACATTTTCAATATGTACTGTGTCGAACTCCTGGATGAGCTTTGATACGAACTCGTGATATTTTGCCAAAGTCGGATCCTTCGCGCTATAGTCCCCTGCCATCTGCCGCACCACTAGCTGGGAATCGCTGTGGGCTTTTAGGTTTCTTACACCAATCTTTCTAGCCAGGCGTAACCCTGCTATGAGAGCTTCGTATTCTGCCACATTGTTGGTGACGTTAAACCCAAATTTGATGGCTTTCATGACTTCCAAACCTTCGGGACCGCGAATAATTACCCCAGCTCCCTGGTGTTCGGAGCCGGAGGCCCCATCTACAAACAGAGTCCATTCTGGCTCACTTTTGCCGAGGTCCGATTGATCACCTTCGGCAACGGGTACTTCAGCAATGAAGTCCGCTAGAGCTTGGGCTTTTATTGCTTTCCTTGGCTCATAAGTGATATCATACTCGCCGAGCTCTATGCACCACTTGGAAAGCCTTCCCGAATGGTCTACTCTCTTCATGACATCCCGAAGAGGTAGGTTACTTCGGATAATAATGGGGTGAGCTTGAAAGTACGGACGCAATCTTCTGCTTGCCAGCACCAGGGCATAGATAGCTTTTTGTAGTAGGGGATACCTGACTTCGGCGCCATGCAGGGACTTGCTCACGTAGTATACTGGCCATTGTTCCGCCCCCTCTTCCTTCACGAGAACCGAACTCAGTGCTTTTTCCGTAACGGCGAGGTATAGTACAAGGGGTTCTCCCTCTCGTGGTTGCCGAAGAGTGGGTAGACGAGCTAGATAGACTTTGAGCTCTTCCCAGGCCTTTTGGCAATCCTCGTTCCAAGGATGGTCATCGTTTCCGAGGTCACCACCATTTTTTGCTGCCTTGGTGAGGACCTTAAAGAATGCTCGGCAGCGATCCCCATACCTGGAAATGAATCTGCTAAGGGACGTTATTCTCCCAGTGAGCCTTTGCACATCCTTTGTTGTAACAGGAGTTCAGAATTCAAGTAGCGCTTTGACTTTTTCCGGGTTGGCATCGATACCTCTTTCCGATACCATAAATCCGAGGAACTTGCCTGAGCTTACGCCGAAGACGCATTTTTTGGGATTGAGGCGAATTCCGAATGCTCTAAGTTGGTGGAAAGTTTCTCCCAAATCTGCAATATGACTGCCAGGCAATTTGCTCTTAACTATCATGTCATCAACATAGACTTCCATGTTCCTCCCTATTTGGTCGTTGAAGACCTTGTTCATTAGCCTCTGGTAGGTGGCTCCTGCATTTTTAAGCCCGAAGGGCATTCTGACGTAGCAATATGTACCGCCTTCGGTGATGAAGGCGGTTTTTTCCTCATCTTCGGGGTCCATCCTGATTTGATGATACCCACTGAAGGCGTCGAGGAAGCTCAGGAGTCCATATTCAACGGTCGAGTCTACCAACTGATCTATTGGCGGGAGAGGATACGAATCCTTAGGGCAAGCATCATTTACGTTTCGGAAGTCGATGCACATTCGGAGCTTGTCGCTCCCTTCTTTTGTGGCGATAACCACATTGCTTAGCCATTCGGGGTATTTGACCTCCCTGATTACGCCCGCATCTATCAAGTGCTGGACTTCGGTTTTGACGAAGTTGTTCTTGTGTGCTGAGAGGCTTCACTTTTTTTGGCGGACAGGCTTTGCCTCTGGGCTCACTTTAAGGCTATGCTGTATTATGCGAGGGTCTACCCCAGGCATGTCTTTCGGCGAGTAGGCAAACAGATCTTTATTCATTAGCAGGAAAGATACAAGTTTTTCCTTGTCACCTTCGGCCAATTTTTTCCCTATTCGGGTATTCCGGCCTGGGACAAGCTCTATGTCTTCCGTTTCTATTTTCTCAGAATCTTCTGTTCCTTCTCCTTTTGACTCTTCTGTGAGTACGACCTTCATTTCCGTAGTCTGCGCGCAGTTTGTCACCGGGGCTTTCCTCGCCTTGACAAACACCTTCCTCACCTCCCCCTGGTCGATGAAGATCTCAGCATCTCCATCCTTGGTGGCGAAGGTGACAGTTAGGTACTTTACATCCGGGCGGATGTGGAGGTTCCCTTGCGTTTGCCTTCCAAGAATGGCGTTATATGATGAAGGGACATCTATGACGATGAACCTTGTCATTATAGAGGCAAACAGCTCGTCTTTGTTGTTTATTGAAGTTCCCCTTAGCATCAGGGGAAGATCAATCCAGCCGAGGACGGGGAGTTCGGACGGTCCCACTCCAAAAGTAGGAGAAGTGACGGACTTGAGGTCGCTCCTTGATATACCCAAACTCGGTAGTAGGTGTGAGAATAAGACGTCCGCATTTGAACCATCATCAAGCAGTACTCTCTTGACATCCCAGCTTCCTATCCTTGCCATAACCAGCAGTGGATCATCATGAGGAAATATGACGGTGGACCCATCTTTCCGAACAAGCTTTTTTGATGGGTTCCCATATTCCATCACCGAAATCTCCCTGGCTTTTCTTTTCCTTTCTGCCGACGGCAGTCCTGTTGTGATCATTTGTATCACTCCTACCGGGGGTGGCGGACGCCTTTTTGGACTTCGGTTCCGGCGTCTGTCGGAGTCATACTCCTCGTCATCTCCTTTCCCCTCCTCTTCTCTTCTTCCCTTTGGGGAGGGCATCCGCAGGTAACGTCGGAGTTGACCTTGCTTTATTAGGGATTCTATGTATTTCCTTAGTTGGAAGCAGTCCTCGGTATCGTGCCCGTGGTCCCGATGGAATTGGCAGAACTTCTTCATGTTCTTTTTGTTGTCCGAGGTCATGGCCTTCGGTCGTTGGATCTGAGTTCCTTGCCTTTCCATCGCCATAAGGATGTTCGTCCTTGTGGTGTTCAGGGGAGTGAAAGCCAATGGCTTCCTTCCCTTAAGCTTCCGAGGTCGTCCCCCTGATTCGGTTAGGTAGCGAGTTTGCTGGCTCGGCCCCTCGGTGCGAATGTGATCAGGTTTTGGGCCTCCCATTCTCAGTTCTTCAGCAGTCATGTGCTGCTCGGCCCTTCGGTAAAATTCACCGAGTGTGTCAGGGGGATCCTTGGAGAATTCATAGAACAACTGGGAGTCTCTCCGAAGTCCTCGTGTCATGGCCAGGATACGTATTTCTGGCCTGAAGTCTGGAACACTTAAGGCTTCCCGGTTGAACCTTTCGACATAGTCGCGGATGGTTTCTCCATTTTTCTGCGCTATGTCAAACATTTGGACTGGCATCTTCGCCGTTGGCCGGCTTCCGATGAATTGCTGCGTGAAGGCAGTAGACAACTCTTGGAACTCCATGATGGTTCCAGGAGCCAGTGAGTTGTACCATGCCGTTGCTGGTCCAGCAAGGGTGACCTCAAAACATTTGCACAAGGTGGCGTCATCAGCATCATCCAATACCATGCTGCGTTTGTATTTGGTTACATGAGCCTGGGGGTCAGTCTGGCCATCGTAGGTCTCCAACCGAGGTACCCAAAAGTCACTCGGCATGGGTGCTTCGACCACCACTCGGGTGAATGGTGATTCGTCTCCATTGAAGGTTTCTAACAACCTAGCCCAGATGGGCTTCCGAGCTACCTGTCTCTCCACTCTTTCTAGCCTCTTTAGGATTTTTTCCATGAGGAGTGTGGCACTGTGCTCTTCTTCCTGCTGTCTAAAGGCCTCCGGGAACGGAGACTGACGTCTCCTTTTTGGGGAGTGACTTCGGCGCCAAGGAGATGGCTATTTTTCTTCAGGCGAAGAACTCCTCCGGCGGGGAATTCTAGGTCGCTTTGGCCCCGTTTCTCCTGTAGGTCACTTCCTGAAGGGTATATTTTCCGTCGAGGACTTATCACGTTGATCCCCACTTCCCAAACTCCGGTGAGTTGTGTTAGGCACCTTCTAAGTGCTTGGCTTAGGCCAAGGAAAACAAAGAAATTAAAGAGGACTGATGAAAAGAACTAGAGGAACTAGTACAGTGGTCTATGTGTAAAGCTGGAAACTTTCAGGGCTTAACTGCACATAGAAACTAGACTATGGGAAAAAAAACAGACAGAAAACAAAGAAAGGGGATCAAATTGTACACCTGAATAAGTGGTACAATTAAAACTATCAACTTTAAGTTGATCATTTCGGCCATGCAAGTTTATTTGATGACTAGTGCAAGACTAGACCAAATTTGCTGGAGAAGAATGATTACTAGTCAATTCTAGTCTTCCACTAAAGTGTAAACTATTATTATTCTACTTTGTTAACTAGAACTAATTCTAGTTATATGGTCGGTTACACATGGGGATTTATGGCACTTTGGTACTTGTGTTTGATGTGTGCATGGCATTATAGGCCATGAAATGACTTAAATGTCAAGTTAGACAAGTGTTTTAGTGGCGGCCTTGTGATCATGTAAAGTTGAGGGCTACATTGTTTCATGCAAAGAAATAGAAGACAAAAGTTAACGTATTTGCTAACTATTATACTTGTATCTTTCGGCCGAAACTAAGTCAAGGCCATTTATTCATTTCGGGTTTTATTGTTCTTGTTCGGCCGATAGTTGTTTTTGAGAGCTCATCCAAGAATTGGTCATGAACTCAAGCAAATTGGAGAACTCTTGAAGGATTCAAGCTTGGAAGACTTGTTTCGGCTTTAGACTACTTGGAATCAAGCTTTGTTCTTGAGTTTTGGGGAAGGGCCGAGCCAAATCAAGCTAGGGTTCGAAGGTATTCTTTGTATCTCTTGATTTCCATGGTATTTCTTCCATGAACAAGGGATTTAAATGCTCAATTGTTGTTGGATTGAGTTAAATGAGCATGTGTTGTGTTGGGTTGCAAGTTCAATGTTGGCCGAAAATGATGGGTGACTTCGCTTGATGTTCTTCCTTGTTTCCATGGAAAGTAATCCATGATTAAGGTGTATTAATGCCTATTTGATCTTATGCTAGGCAAGTTTGAGTGAAGAACATCAAGGTGAGCAAGTTGGTGTTTGGCCGAGAAGTGCAATTTGAGGTAATTCCATGTTGTTCATTTAATTGCATGGTAATGGTTCCATGAACAATGTATATTGATGATTAGGTGATTATATGATGGGATAGATTGATGAAGAACACTATTGTGTGAAATTGGGCATTATGGCCGAAAGCTTGAATTAGTGTAATTTAGTGTTCTTCACTTGGTTACATGGTAATTGTGCCATGAGCAAGCTTTATTGATGGTTAGATGATCATGTATTGAGATAGATTGATGAAGAACATAAATATATGGAATTGGGCATTTTGGCCGAGAGCTTGAGCTAGTGTAGTTTGGTGTTCTTCATTAAATTCATGGTAGTCAATCCATGATCAAGTGTGATTGATGCCTATTTGTTGTTGCTAGGCATTTATGATTGAAGAACACTTGGGCATTGGAAGTTTGGCTTGTGACCGAAAGCATTTGAGGTAGGGTTCACTAACACTTGATATTGCTTGGTGAATTACCATGGTTCAAGTGTTTAGAGTGGCTAGGTGATGGTTAAAAATTTGCCAAATGACCTTAGTTGCTTGATGGGCTATTGAGAATACATTCGGTCTATATGTTGATTAGCTAATTGACTAATGTACATGTACTAGAAATGCTAGTAAATGTGGCCTATTTGCTTAGCATTTTGGAGCTCTAAGTGGAAGTGGTGTGTTGGAAGGTGTTTTGTGTGCAAAGTGCACATGAGTACATGTATGGTATATTTGGCCGAGAGCTTATTGTGGTGTGTGTGTGTGTATTGTGTGCTTTGGTGCTTTTCTTGTGCTTGCTAACCAAGTTTATGATATTGTGGGTTATATGCCATGGTTAATTATCAGGTATATGTATATGCTTGGTTTCCTTTGTTTTTGTGTTTGTTTTGCAGGTTAAGCTAAGCTAATGGGAGGTTAAGCTTTGAGTGAATACTCAGCTTAACTAAATAGACTCTTTATTGAGTTGTATTACTGAAAGTGCATCCTACTGAGTTTTACTCACTGCCCATCCTATTTATTTTCAGGCAAAGACATTCGGCCTGAGTAGTACTAGCTTGCTCTGTGCTTGTGTCTTGTATTAGCTTGCTTATTTCCCAAGGCATGTGCCAATGTGTGCTTGGCCTATTGAAATTATCTCATTACAAGTTTTATATCTTGTTGGCCGAGACTTATGGATTAAGTTTACAGGCTGTAGTGTGTGGGGGATCTGTCTAGGAAGGCATTATGGATACTTGGACTTTGGCTCTGATCATAGTGTTTGCATTTATGACAATGAATTAGGCAATTCGGTTGGTGTTGCAGTGTGTACTTCTGTATGGGATTCTCAAGGTTCTGTTTGACCATTAGTAGTTATGGTCTTGGTTTGTATATACATAAACTTGGCCTGGATAGCTTTCGGGCTCATGGCATGTAGCCATGTTGGACACTAGGTAGACTACCCCTTTTGTGTATGTATATTTGTGTAGTCTTAAATACCTAGCTTTGGTAGGTTTTGTTGAACTTATGAGCCAAGTTATGTGCATGCATTAAGGATGGTTTTGTGCTTGTACATGTATGTGAATGTTATGGGCCAAGGTTTGGCACCTTTTATGTGTGATTATGGACTTATGCTTGAGCATGTTTATGTGAACCTCCATGTATACTTATATTGGCCGAGAAGAACTCATGCATATTAACTTGTGATTTCAAAGTCAAAACCAATAATGTGGCTTCTTGGCTGTCATATAGAAAGCACACTTGAATGCACACCTTATGCACTTAAAATCTCATTAAGTGTTGCGTTGCTTGTTATGCAAGTTATCATTTAAAGTCTTGCTTGTTGTGCAAGTTAGTGGTATTGGGCCTTGCCTCTACTGCAAGCAATTGTTGGACTTGTTTTAAAGCCACCTGGGCCACCTCCCAGGCCTTTCAACTTAAGAAAATAGGACTTAATGTTGCCATTGCTTGCTTGGCCGAATTAGAAAGAGTTAGATTTTGGGTTGGGCTTGTGAGTTACACTAGAAACTTATAGGCCAGGGCCCGAGTGAGGTGTGACAAGTTGACCTAGGACTTTTCTCCCGGTGAGGTGCTGGTGAAGAGGGCCCTCGACGTAGAGTTGGCTGTGGCCATCTTCGGTCTAACTACCGCGTCATTTCAGCCATGACGGAGCGTTAGAACTCACGCAGGAAGCCCATGGTAATAGTCAGAGGATGTTCATCGTCAAGCAAGGACGTCCTTGCTGCAGTTTGTTCGGTTACCAGTTGAACCCTGGCGCGGACGGGGACTTTGGAAGTCCCTTGTCCTTGGAACGCAAGTTTCAACGACGGTGACCTGGGGGTGGGTTCCTACAGGCAGTGCCAAATGATGCCCTGCAGCATCTTCGTTGTGTGACATGGTGAGACCAGGAGGGGCTTCTAGTGAGGTAGAATGTCTGAAGTGGAGGTTTCCCAGGAGAATTTACCTAAAACACTTAGAAAATTGGGGTTAGGAGGTTGCCGGAGTCTTTTTCCGGGGAGGAGCCTCCGATGTCCAAGTAAGTGTTTTAGAGGTGGAGAGAAAGTATTGGAGGTCAAAGGTTCTTGCCTGTGTTACGTTTTTTTGGGGGAGGAGGAGATCCCTCTCGCTAAGGCCATTTCCTTAGTATATAAAGGAGGGTGTGCCCTATTCAAATTGTGACACATGTTCGGTCGAATGTAATCTGTACTTTTGGGCGTGGGGGCCTCTAGCCGCCTGTGCCTTGGGCTAGGGTAGGAATAGCCCTACATGACAAGATGTAGGCGGCGTCGGCGTGTCAGAGTGCATATGAGGGCGGCGTGTAGCATGTGAAGGTGACATGTCATAGACTCCTTAATTGCTTCTACCATACTCCCGAGGTCCCTTCGGTTGAGGTCACCCTTCGGAATAAGGACCCTTCTCCCGAAGTGGTCTCAATAGTTCAGGGGTTTCCTTAGCATTGAAGCTCCTCGTTCGGGGCGATTTTCTTCTACCGAAGGTGGCTGGTCCTTCTCCCCCGAAGCTGGCTTGGCCGCTTTTCTGAGGGAGGCAACGCACTATTTTCCTGAGGTTGGTACTGTCATTCCCAGGGGTGCTGGTGGGCCACCGAGGCCATATGCCTGAGGCGTCAGACTCCCTCTTTCCCAGGTTGGCACTGGTACTCCTTATGGGTGACGCTTAATTTCCCGAGTGTGATATCTGCCCGAAGTTCACAGGTTTAAGGGGCGATAGCACTTCGGTTATCACAAAGCTTTAATACCAACAAAGCTTGTCACATCCCACACAGGCCTTAGCCAGTGCACCTACTGTGCCATTCAACTAAGCTACCATAAAAGTTAACTAATATAAGCACTTGAATGTGTTATGGTTAAGCTTAGGTTGGGCCAACTTTGACCTTTGTAGCTTAAATCTTATTTTCTCAATGTTAAGGCCTAGGAGTTGCCCTAGGAGCCTTACTAGGTAGCATTGTACACTTTACTTGCATTTCAAGGCAAGGCCCATAAGTTACTTGCAACACAACGCAAGGCTTTAAAAGTTACTTGCAATACAAGGCAAGGCATACACAGTTTTTATCTTTAAGTGTCTAGGTTGTGTGCTCATCAAGTGTGGCATTCTAAAGCATGGAAACCAATAAGCCCACAATTGTAAATGTTTAAAAACATGTTTTCATGTCAATGTACATTTGGCCTAACAAGAAACATTGAGGTTTAACTCAATAAGGACAATTCCAAGAACACATAAACAAAGCATAACTTGTCATTCATCCATTCATAAAAAATACACAAGTCCATGGTTCAACCGAGGCTATATATACACAAAATGGCCTCCATACTAGTACTACTCACTTGGAAACATACCAAGAGTACTCATTGTCCAAAATGGCCACAAGTTATGCTTTACATACCCACTCTAATGGTAGTACCCGAGAACTACCTTAAAGGTACAACACAAGGTCAAAGATTGTAGGAAAAGTCCTATCACCAAGTTCATGGTCATAAAAGCAAACCGAAACACTAATGCCCATGAGCACACATCCATTGTCCTAGACTTGTCCCACAATCTATACAAAAGCCTACAAAACTGAAACACATAAGTTTGAGCAATAACCATAAGACTTGCACAATGTACTCACAAGCCAAGCATTCGGCTTTGGCATATACCTTGACAAAAGTGGACTAACTTAGCACACAAGCAACACACACAATCACTTAAACTCTAAGCCTTTTCCTAAAACATGCACAATAAAGGGCATGAGTTTATAAACTCAAAAAGGTTCACTACATCTCTATAGAGCTAATTTAGTTAAGCCTGAAAGCTTAACCTTCTTATAGCTTTGCTTAACCTGCAAGAAAGACAAGAAAACACCAAAACACAAGCATAATAACATGTACACATGATAACAGCAACATAAATACAAGATAACAATAACTACAATGGGTTAGCAAGCACATCTAAGCAAACAAGCACACAACACAAACACCACAACACAATGCCCTTCTTGGCCGAAACCAACTAGTAAGTACACACACATAGTTTGCACTCCAAGCTTCATTAATCCAACTACGATCCACTAGAGCCCCAAGTTCAAAGATAAGCTGGCCTACTTACCTTGAACCTTAGTACTTGCCATTAATGACTAGCTAGCCAAGAAATCACATAAACCCGAAGGGTCCAAATATGCCCCATCTAGCAATATAAGATCATATGGCTCAATAATACTATCACTCAGAAGCCATTACTTTACTTGAACATGGAATATTACCAAAATAAAGTAGATTTTATGAAATCTTACCAATTACTAGCTTGAGCTCTCAGTTTTAACTTGAATCTTCAAGACCATGCTTGAAAACACAAGTCCAAAGTCACATTGGGCCGAAAACACCAATTACAAGCTTGATTCTTCAATTCAAGCTTCAATCACCACCAATTTGGCATGAACCCGAAGCTTTCAACCCAAGAACACGAAGAACACGCTTTGACTTGCAAAAATGAAATTTTGACCGAAACTAATGATTTTTGGTTAATTGGAAGCATGCATTAGCCGACCAAGTGCCACTTGTGCACAAAAATGGGCTTAATGGCCTTTTCAGCATAAACAATTTTCTAGGCTTAATGATTCCTCCCACGCCACTTAGTATCACTATTAGCACCTGAAAGAACATTCAATTTGGCCCTTAAACTTTTTTTTCCACCATTAGTACTTAGGCCATTTCTCATGTGCATTTTAAACCTGATAGTTCTCAGTTGCACATATACAGCACTTTCCACATTTTCAATTGAGTCCCTCACGATTCTTAATGTATTTTTCCTAAATTTTTGGCCTGGGCCAAGCACTGAGGTAGGGTCCTAACAAAGAATCACTTTGCGCCTTCAGATTTTTCACACCAACTCTTTTTGCCAATCGTAAGCCTACTATGAGGGCTTCACATTGGGCCACGTTATTGGTGACAGTGAAACCAAACTTGATGGACTTCGAAGCTTCCATACCTTTGGATCCCCACAAAATTACTCCAGCTCCCTGATGTTTAAAACCAGAGTCGCCATTAATGAAGAGTGTCCACTCAAGTTCATCACTTCTAGGGTCCTCTAGAGTACCTTCGGTTTATGGTACTTCAGTGATGAAATTTGCCAATGTTTCGGCCTTTATTGCCCTTCTTGGCTCATAGGTGATATTGTATTCACCGATCTTGATGCACCACTTTGATAATCATCCAGAGTGGTCTACCTTCCTCATGATATCCTAAAAAGGTAAGTTACTTTAGACTGCAATGGGATGCCCTTGCAAGTACAACCAAAGTCTCCTTCCTACTAGCACTAAGCCATAGATGGCTTTTTGTAGAAGTGGATACCTAACGTCGGTACCATGCAGGGACTTGTTTACATAGTACAACGGCCATTTCTTTCCTCGCTCTTCCCTTACAAGTACCAAAACTTATTGCCTTTTCAGTGAGAGCAAAGTAGAGAATGGGAGGTTCTCCTTCCAGCGGCTGCCAAAGTATCGACAAACAGGTTAAGTAGCTCTTGAGTTCATCCTAAGCTTTTTGGCAATCTTCGTTCCAAGGGTGCTCCTCAGAACCGAAGTTGACTTCAGTTTTTGCTGCTTTGGTGAGTACTTTAAAGAATGGTCAGCACCGGTCCCCATATCTGGACATGAATCTACTAAGGGCCATGATTCTTCCTATAAGCCTTTGCACATCCTTGGTCATCATGGGAGTTTTGAATCTTAGCAGGGCCTTAAGCTTTTCTAGGTTGGCATCGATACCCCTTTTGAATACCGTAAAACTGAGGAATTTGCCCACAATCACCCCAAACACACACTTCTCGGGGTTATGACGGATTCCAAATTCCCAAAGTTTGTGGAATGTTTCCCTCAAGTCTATGATATGACTACTGGGTTGTTTGCTCTTAACTATCATATCATAGACATATCCTTCCATATTTCTCCTAATTTGGGAACTGAATACCTTGTTCATCAGCCTTTGATATGTTGCTCTTACATTTTTAAGACCGAACGGTATTTTGACGTAAAGTAGGCTACGAATTTGGTATGAAAGAGGTCTTTTCCTTGTCTTTAGGATCCATTTGAATTTGCTGGTATCCACTAAAAGCGTCAAGGAAATTAAGCAGACCGTATTCAGTAGTGGAGTCTACCAATTGGTCTATTGGTGGCAGAGGATACAAGTCCTTCGGGTAGGCAACAACAACATTGCTGAGCCACTCGGGGTACTTGACCTCCCTTATTATGCCTGCCTCCATTAGTCATTGGACCTCGATCTTAACCAAGTTGTTCTTGTTCACCAAGAGGCTACTCTTTTTCTGTCAAATAGGCTTCACCTCCAGGCATACTTTAAGACAGTGCTGAATTATACTAGGGTCTACCCTGGGCATATCCTTCGAAAAGTAAGCAAGTAGATCTTTGTTCATTAATAAAAGAGATACAAGCTTTTCCTTGTCACATTCGGCCAGTTTTTTTCCCACTTAGGTACTTCGGCCTAGGACAAGTTCTACATCCTTTGTTTCTATTTTTCAAGATCACTTTCTTCTCCTTCTGTCGTGTCTTCCCCGGCCATTCTCTTCTCTCCTAAAGTCTGTGTGTGAACTTTCATTGGGCTCTTTCTTGCTTTCACAAAAACTTTCCTTACTTTGGCTTGATCGATGAGTATTCCCGTGTCACCTTCCTTTGTGCCGAATATGACCGTTAGGTATTTCACATCTGAGTAAATGTGAAGATTAACCTGTGTCTGCCTTCTGATGATGGTTTTATATAAAGAAGGGATGTCTATGATGATGAACCTCATTATAATGGAACCAAAGAGCTTTTCCTTGGTCTGAACCGAGGTTCCCCTTAGCATCAAGGGTAGATCAATCCACCTGAGTACTGGGAGTTTCGAGGGACCTATGCCAAAAGTAGGAGAGGTAACAGGTTCGACTGATCATTAATGGGAACCCTTTTGACATCCCGACTTCTTATCGTTGCCATGATTAGGAGAGGGTCAACGTGTGAAAACTTGACGGTGGACCCATCTTTTTGAGCAAGCTTGTTCGCCAGGTTCCCAAAATCCATCATTGAGATTTCCTGAGCTTTCGTTTTCCTCTCAGCCAAGGCTATTCCAGTTGTGATTGTCTGGATTATTCCTGTCGGAGGTGGTGGGTGCCTTTTGGGGCTTTGATTCCAATGTCGGTTAGAATCATAGTCCTCATCCTCTCTTTTTCTCTATTTTTCCTTTCTTTCTTGGGCTTTGGGTGATAGGATTCGCAGGTAGCGTCAAAGTTGCCTTTGCTTGATTAAAGATTTAGTATACTTTCTCAGGTGGAAGCAGTCTTCGGTATCATGCCCATGGTCCTAATGAAATTGATAGAATTTCTTCATGTTCTTCCTGTTGTCCGAGGTCATGGCCTTCGGAGGTTGGATTGCCATTCCTTGCCTTTCCATGGCCATCAGGATGTTTGTTCTTGTAGTATTTAGGGGAGTGAATGATACTAGCTTCTTTCCCTCTATTTTTTGAGGTCTGCCCCTTCCTTCGGTTAAATGCCGAGGTTAGTGACTCTGACTTTTGAAGTGACTATGCTCAGACTTTGGGCCACCCATCCTTAGCTCTTTGGCTGTCATGTGTTGCTCAGCCTTTCGGTAGAATTCTCCAAGGGTGTCAAGGGGTCCTTGGAGAACTTATAGAAAAGTTATGAGTCCCTTCTTAGTCCTCTGATCATGGCGAGGATGTGGATTTCAGGACAGAAGTCAGGCACATTGAGTGCTTCTCGGTTGAACCTCTCGACGTAGTCTAGAATGTTCTCCCTGTTCTTTTGGGCTATGTCAAACATTTGGGCGGGCATCTTCACTATCGGCTTGCTTCCAATGAATTGCTAGGTGAAGGCGATGGACAACTCTTGGAAACCCATTATGGTTTAGAGGGCCAGGGAGTTGTACCATGAAGATGCTGGCCCTGACAAGGTGAGTTCGAAGCATTTGCAGCATCGTCGGCACCAAGCAATACCATGCTTCACCTATACTTCGTTAGATGAGCTTGCGAGTCATTGCACCCATCATACGTTTCCAGACGTGGTGCTCCGAAGTCACTGGGCATTGGTGCCTCTACGACGGTGTGGATGAAGGCGAACTCCTCTCTAGTGAAGCTCTCTGACAGCCTTGAATAGATAGGCTTCTAAGAGATCTATTTTTCCACCTTTTCCAACCTTTTAAGGATCTTCTATATTAGGATAGTAGTACCATCCTTTCCTCATTGCCTAGTAGTCCCTGGAAACGGAGAATGATGTCTTATTTTTGGGGAGTAACTTCTCTGGCACAGGGATAGGGTCTTCCCATTTGTGGATGGACTTAATCGGTGGGAAGTTCTAGGGTCTTTGGATCCAGTTCCTATATCGCGATGTCCCTGGGACCGTACGTCCTTCGTTAAGGACTCATCCCGAGAACCCCCGCTTCTAGAGCTCCTATGAAGTGACTTATGACTTTTCTCCAGGTGTGCGTCTGGAGAGGATGCTCTTTTTGAAGGTGCATGTGACCATATTTGGTCAAGCTATTACGTCATTTCAGCCACGATGGAGTGCTGAAAGTCCCGTAGAAAGCCCATCATGACTGTCAGAGGACACTCATCCTCTTGCAGGGAAGTCTCTGCCATGGGCGGTTCAGTCATTGCTTGAGTTTCCGATGCAGACTGAGACCTCGAGACTCCCTTCTCCTTTGAACGCAAAGTCTCAACAACAGTGATTTGAGAATGGGTTTCCACAGATGACGCCAATTGATGCTCAATGGGATCTTCGTTGTATGACATGCTGAGCATGGGAACGACTTCTAGTGATAAGGTATCTACATGATCCTGAAGAAAGCGGGTTAGGTGCTCCCCAAAGTGCATTTCCGAGGAAGGAGCCTTCAACGCCCAAGTCAGTATGTGGGAGAGAAGTTGTTTAAGGGTAGAGAATATAGAGGAGAGGGTCCCGTTTTTCTTACCAAAAAGCATCCTAAGTATTTATAGAAGGGTGAAGGGAGGAGGCTGTTTTGCACAGCCTACCTGATCGTGACATATGTTCGGCTAGATCAGGTCCATACCTTCAGAGGTAGGTGTCTCCAACTGGCCGTAGGTAGTCTCAGCCAGAGGGTAGGGAAATGTGCGAGTCCTCTTTGTCAGAGGTTTCTTAGCCGTATTTGTCGTTTCTTTGTAAGACCCCTTCGGAGGTGTGAGATTCCTTCAGGTAGAGATTTATCCCCAAGGGCTACCGGAGAAGGCCCTTTAGAAGGGTGAACCATCTTCGGGAGACCTTTTCCTTTGTCGAAGAGGATAGCCCTCTTCACCAAGGTTGGTAGCTCGCAAGTCCGAGGGTGGTCAAGAGACTTTTTCCTAAAGTTAGCCGTGCAACCTTCGAAGGGTGTTAAGGAGAATTTTCTAAGGTTGGCACTATGACTACCCAAGGGTGTTGTCAGGTTAGCCATTTAGGATTTATTATGGGTGACAGCCCTTCGGCTATCACGTTACAAACCATGCTTGCATTTTTGCTAACATACTTAGCGCCTTATGGCTTACTTAAACCCAAAAATACATACAAGGCACAAGTCATGCTTTATTCTAAGTCCAGTCCCCTTGCCCACAGTATATACAAATATGTACAGGCCAAAATTTGTAAATACAGACTATAGGACTGAAAACCATATATACCAAAACTTTGATGTACTGAGTGTCATGCATGGTACGCCATTTGGTTCAAACTATGTTTAGGACCACTGTGCCCTTGACTTCTACTTTGACCTAACACTTAGGCCCCAGTTCTCTTATTACCTTCCTAGTCCTAGCCCTTACCAGGAATGAGCGAAATATAGCAACTCCCATAGCAGCCATCAAGGCTACAAACCTAGCAACAAAGCACAAGCATTAGTTCAATTTAATGAACTATCCGTGCTTCCTTTTCATAAGCTGTAAACTTCAGAGTATACTTATCTGTACACAAACAATTCTTAGAGGTGCCCAGCTTTTCAACCTTCCATTTTTTTTACCTGAAATGGGCAAAAAGGGGTGTGAGTACACAGGTACTCAGTGAACACCCAATACAGCACCCAGTGTCTTTACAATGCTTAAAAAATTGTTATACATATAAACCTTCAATTTCATTTAATAACCTGCATCCAAAGACAAATAAAACACTGAAAGTGTTACCACTTTGAGAGCTTAAATACAGTGATAATATTTAATGTGTCGATCTCCCAAGAGCTATGCATGTTCTATAAGCCATCAGAACAATGCTCACCATGTTACCCAAGTGGCCCTCTTGGTCTTTATGCAAATATATGTATATTGGTCAAACCATAATACACGTATTTACATTTATGCACACTATGGCATCTAAGAAGGAAAACACTAGCACAATTCTTAGTTTTGGCTTCCACACATTAGGCAATCTTGATAAGTTCTAGTGACTAGCCACTGCACCTTTAACTTTCACTAATAAACTGTATCATTCTAGCCATGTAACCCCCTATTTTCCTTGTTCCATTATCAAATAGAGACTTAGATAAAACCAATAAATTTTTTTTACATCAAAAGTCCACCTATGGACCAAGTTATGGATTTTTGAAGTTGGTTACCAAATTATGACCAATTGAACAGTAACTTAGCCAACTTTGGAATGTCATATCTTTGGCTACAGGGCTCCAAATTTAGAAATTCCAAATTTAGAAATTCCAAATTCTTGTTCAACTTGTATATGTTCTCTAGGTGTGCTAAAAATTTCATATTCCTTATACAGAAGGAGTTTTGGAACTTTAAGTGCAGAGTCAAAATTCAGGTAACTTTATTACCATTTTGGTCATACAAAATTTCATAAGATTCATCCACTTCATTTCTAGGTGCAAAACCAACATGGGCAGGTTTTTACATGTCTTAAACACTTGGGAAAGACATTTTCATGAATTTAGAGGCATTCGATAAACATTAAACACAATTTTCTTTGGAACAGCTAATAACTTACAAAATGGATAGAGTTGAACATTCAACCTCAAACTTCACATTATTGCTTTATATATCATCCATACACCATCCATAGTGTCTTTACATGCATAGATGCATCATACATATGTCCTAGCTTAGTTTGGTATGTACACTAGCTTCTTGGAGAGCCTTACAACCACAATGCACTCCAGAAACTTCAAAAGACAGCTGCTGCATAAGGCAGAAAGTACCAACACTAAAATTAACAAATGTGCTCTAAAAATCATGAAACACTCTAGTTTCATACTAGACATATTTAAGATCACTTAACGGAAATTTCTCAGGAAAAATTAAACTAAACTAAAACTATTAGTTTGAATGTTCTCTTCCAGGTGTTCCTGAAAATGGACAGAAAGAGGAGAAAACTCTTTGTAAAGAACTTAGTAAGGGCTTCCAATGTAAAGCCTTCCATAGCAATGTACCACCAGAAAATAAAGTCATGAAAACATAAAAAAACAACACATACACACAACTATGGAAACCATATGCACCAAGAAACATAGCAAGAAACACATGTAATGCTGGCAGTAATAACACATTAGGGTTAGTCCATAATCATTCAATAAAACAATAAGATGTCACTTTAGTAACTCTATGGAAGCCCTCCTCAAGATTTTCTTGGTCTTAGGAGTCTTTTAGGTCTTATTTAGTACTAACTTGGGCTCTAGAAACCCTTCTTTCTTGCTACCATCTTTAGCATGGTAACACTAAGGCCAAAATCTTGCCATGCTTCTTTCCCTTTAACCCATACTTGGTTCCTTGAGCTTTTTTCCCTCTTCCAAGCATTTTCTTAGCTTCATGGATGTTTGCAAATATAGTAAACAATCCAGGAAACTTTAGAAAACCCTTACCTTCGCTATGAAAATCTGAAAACCCAAATAGAACCAAAATTAGGTTTTCTTGCACTCTTAGATGTCTTATTTGCTTTCTCTTACTTCTTGTTGTTCTCTTAAGGTATGGTGGCTATGGAGGATGATGGAAGAGCTTAAGGAGGAGGTCTTACCTTTTGGAACCCAAATTTAAGGAAAATTCCAATGAAATGAAGATTTTTCTTCATTTATACATCATTTTGACCAAGGTGGCATATATGCAAATTATTGAAACTTTGGCCAACACTTGGATAGATTATTTCCAACCATTTTGGCTGGGAAAATGATAGATTTTGGCCTCTTTTAACCTTGTCAAAAAATCATTTTGACTTTAGGCAAAAATGTGGACACTTGGATCCTTAGTTGGCATTATGCCATAAATGATCGACTTTGCCTTCTTAAACAATTTGCTCCCCAACAGTATCCTTAATTCCATCCATGTCCTTTCTTCATTATTCCATCCATGTCCTTTCCATAGCCATCTTTAGAAATTTGTGCAATTGACTACCCAACTTTTGTAACCTTACAATTTAGTCCATAGGTTACTTGAAAATTAGGCGATGTGCCAATGCTTTCTTAAGGGCCAAGCTATCATTGGTTTTGCCACTTAAGGGGGTGTATATTGAATACATTACACTTTAGAAATCATGCACTATGGTGAAAATTAAAGCATATATGTTTAGGTCCTTATGCTGTAATTTTCCCATTTTGTGAAGGTGTAACATTTCTTCCCCCCTTAAAAATTTTGGTCCTCCAAAATTGCCTTTAACTTGGGGTAGTCTTCTGGATATCTCTCTTGCATTCCTTTCTCCATTTCCCAGGTCACCTTTCTTTCAGAATGGTGTGACCATTGAACTTTGACCATGGGAATAAGCTTGTTTCTTAGGCTTATGGTATTCTTAGCTAAGATAGCTATAGATTTTTTTTCATATGTCAAACTAGGCTCTAACTGTATGTCTTCCACTACTATAGTATGCTTTATGTCTAGAAAACACTTCTTAAGTATATTGATGTGGAAAACATTATAGACACTTGACATACTAGGCGGTAGAGCCAACTTATAAGCCACCTTGCCAACCCTTTCTAGTATTTCATAAGGACCAATGTACCTTGGAGATAGCTTACTATGTGTGCCAAACCTCATAGTGCCTTTTGTTGGTGCTACTTTAAGCCACACTTTGTCACCAACCTGAAACTCCGAGTCTCTTATTCTTTTGTTCACATAAGCAATGGTCCTTTCATTAGCTATTTTTAACCTTTCCAGTATCTTCTTGATTTTACTTGTTGTCTCTTCAATAATTTCTAGACCCAGCTCAAGCTTATTCAAGGCTTCCACCCAACAATGGGGTGTCATGCACCTTCTCTCGTAAAGGGCTTAATAAGGTGCCATACCAATGGTGGTTTGATAACTGTTGTTATAAGAGAATTACGCCAAAGGAAAATGTTGGTTCCATTCCCCTTTAAAATTCAATATACAACTTCTGAGCATGTCTTCCAATATCTAAATCACCCTCTCAGTCTGTCCATCAGTCTGAGGATGATAAGTAGTGCTCAGGTGGATTTTGGATCCTAGTGCCTTGTGAAAAATACTCCAAAATCCAGCTCTAAACCTTGGATCTCTGTCTGACACTATGGAGTTTGGCACTCCATGCAGTCTTACTATCTCTTTGATGTAGATTTGTGCCAATTTTTCCAGTGAGTTTGTTCTCTTTATTGGCAAACAGTGAGCACACTTGGTTAACCTATCCACAATTACCCAAATTGTGTCATGTCTTAATCTAGTCAAAGGCAACCCAGTTAAGAAGTCCATTGTTATATTACCCCACTTTCTAACTGGAATGGGTAAAGTTTGTAGTGTTCCTGCTGGTTTTGGTGCTCTACTTTCACTCTTTGGCATGTTGCACATTTAGACACATATGTGGCTATGTCTTTCTTTATGTTTGGCCACCAAAAATGTGTCTTCAAGTCTTTGTACATTTTTTCACTTCGAGAATGGATATTCAGTTTGCTCATGTGAGCTTCTTCAAGTATCTTATTTCTGTGTTCTTTCTCGCTGGCCACATATATTCTGTCCATGAAGTACAGTAATCCTTGCTTGTAGGCAAATGATTCATACAAGGACCCATTGTCTTCTCCTGAAATCATCCTCAGGTTTGGATCTACTTCTTGTACCTTCTTTATCTCATCAATCAAAGACTATGATTGAACAGATAATGTATAGACTTGTGCTTCTTCCCACTCTTGCCACTTACGCCAAAGGCATATCAAACTATTCTTCTCACTAGTATCTAACAAAGATCCCCCTTTTAGCAAACCAATGTACTTTCTACTTAAGGCATCTGCCACTAGATTGCCTTTACCTTTAGTGTACTCAATGTTGCAGTCATAGTCTTTGATATACTCCAACCATATTCTTTGCCTCATGTTCAACTTTGTCTGAGTGAACAGCTACTTTAGGCTTTTATGGTTAGTGTATAGCATAAATGAGCTTCCCAATAGGTAATGCCCCCATTGTATTAGGGCAAAGATGACCGCAGTAAGCTCTAGGTCATGGGTAGGATAGTTTTGCTCATGGGGTCTTAATTGCCTTGACCTATAAGCAATCACATTTCTATCTTGCATCAGAACACATCCTAACCGGGATCTAGATGCATCTGTATAAATGATGTAGGGCTTTCTTAGATCAAGTAAGATCAACACTAGGGCTTGAGTCAATCTGTTCTTCAGTTATTGAAAACTCTTTCTACACTTCTCAGTCCACTCAAATCTTTGACCTTTCTTGGTTAGTTGAGGAAGAACTAAGGCAATCATGGAGAATTTTGGCACAAATCTTCTATAATAGCCTGCCAGTCCTAGAAGCTTCTAACTTTCTTTACAGTCTTAGGTCTTTCCCGATCTTGCATAGCCTTAACCTTTTCAGGGTCTGCTCTAAGACCTTGTGCATCAATGATGTCTCCTAGGAAAGACACTTCCTTTAACCAGAACTGGCATTTGTAAAATTTTGCATATAGTTGGCTGTCCAATAGTGTGGTCAAGATAGTCCTTAAGTGATGCTCATGTTCATTTTCATCCTCAAAATACACTAGGATGTTATCAATGAACACCACTACAAACTTGTCCAAGTAAGGTCTGAACACACAGTTCATCAGGTCCATGAATGCAGCAGAGGCATTAGTCAAGCCAAATGGCAAAACTGTATACTCATAGTCTTCATATCTTGTTCGAAATGCTGTCTAGGGTATATCCTCCACTTTTACTCTTAATTGAAAGTACCCAGATCTCAAATCAATCTTAGAGAAGATCTTTTCCTCCTTGAGTTGATCAAACAGATCCTCAATCCTAGGGAGTGGATATTTGTTTTTGATAGTTACAGCATTCAGCTTTCTGTGGTCAATACAAAATCTCAATGATCCATCCTTCTTTTTCACAAAGAGAACTAGAGCTCCCCACGGTGAAACACTTGGTCTTATGAACCCTCTCTGAAGAAGTTCATCAAGTTGTTTCTTCAGCTCAGTCATCTCTATGATTGGCATTCTATAAGGAGGTATGGATATCGGTACTACCCTGATTTGTAACTTGATTTCAAATTCTATCTCTCTTGGAGGGGGAATACCTAGCAAGTCTTTGGAAAGACTTATAGAAAGTCTCTCACTACAGGTATTCTATTAACTTCATCATCAATTTGAACACCATTCAATGTGTAATATTCATCTCCAGAAATCACAAAAATTTCATCCATAACTTCTAGTTCCATGCCTTGCATTTCATACACTAATTCCTTAGAATTCACTAATGCATGCAGTTCATTACCAGGCAATGTAATTTCTCTTTAAGCACAATCAATATTGATTCCATGCTTTGCTAACCAATCCATGCCAAGAACAATATCATACTTTGGAATATTTAACACTAGCAGATCAGTCAAAATCTTAGTCTTCCCAACTACTAGCTCATAATTCTTAGCCAGTTCATTAGTGAAAAGACATTGACTACCTGCTATTTTTACTAATGATATATTCGGCATGAATTCTATCAAAAATTTCATGGATTCAATTAACTTTCTAGCCATAATAGACATTGAAGCACCAATATCAAATAACACACTAACTAGCACACCATTAAAATGAATGTTACCTCTAAGTGCTGCTTGTTGAGATGTCTCTCCCTTATCAATATGGAATACCCTTCCAGCTCTTTGCACTTAAGGCCTTTGAGCTCTAGCAGAAATCTTTGGTTGATTCTCTCTAGCGGGTGGCATCTTAGGCTTATTTTGGCCTTGGTCCTCCCACCCTCTTCTTTGGACAAAAGGGCAGTCCTTTATCTAGTGATCCAAAGATCCACATTTGAGACATGCCTGTGTTTCAAAATAACATGGCCTCTTACCATGAAACTTCTTGCATCAAGGACACCTTGGGCCGACAAACTTACTTTTGGCCTTCCCCTCCATACTAGGTCTTCCAGCCTTTGTAGTGTCCTTACCTTTCATTGGTTTCTAGGGTCTTCCAGTTTGGCTGGTCTCTCTTGGTCCACTAGGAAACCATTTACTTTCATACTCTTCTTGTTCTACCAGTAAAGCCTTTTGAATAGCATCATGATATGTAATGGCATTGAAAGGCCTAACAGCTCTTTTAATATCAGGTCTCAGGCCTCTAACAAACCTCTTAGATTTAAGTTCTTCCAACCCATGGTACTGTGGTGCATACCTCACAAGTTGGTTGAACTTGTGTTCGTATTCCAGAACACTGAGGTTCTCTTGTTGTAATGCATCAAACTCAGCTTGCTTTAGGTCTTTGATGGCATCACTTATAGACTGGTCTTGGAACAACCTTATGAACTCAGGCCATGTCATCTCCAGCTTATGATATATTCTTTTGCCTTTCTGGGCAGCATGCATATCTTTAACACTTCTCCACTACATTTCTGTACTACCTACAAGATTGTACGTAGCCAGAGACACTTTCTTGGTGGAGCTTAAATGCATCCTCTCAAACATCTTCTCAATGAATCTTAGCCATTCCTCAGCTTTTTCTGGTCCTGCTCTACCATCAAATTGTGGAGGGCTTAGGCCTTGAAACCTCTTCAATAATCTAACATTATCAGAGCCTTCAAGATCTTTAGCTCTATGTCTCCTTGACCTATGTGAATCTTTTGAGTCCATATGGTCTCTATGTCTTTTTTTCCTTCTCCTCTCACTAGGTCTTTCAGCTTCATCCCACATGGAATGGTCATAATCTGAGTTATTCACTCTGGATACTTGGCCAATCTCAGATATGATTCTTCTACCTCTGGGATGTCTCCTTTCCTCATCTTCAGTGTCTTCATTCTATTGATTTTCATAAGAAGGAACATTCATTGGGTTATTCCCAACAACTTCCTAGTTCTACTCCTATGGCAATGCTACTGCTACTTGGACTCCTTGTTGTTGAGCTTGTAATAACCTTACTAAGTTTTCATTTATCTGGGCTAGGTTTCTTTGTAGTTCAACCCACACCTACGGTAAGTTGATTTCAAGTGCTGTGTTTTCTACTTCCTGAACCCTTGCTTGCTCTTCTACACCCCTTCCATTTCTGTTGGCCTGCCTTTATTCAGTAGGAGGTCTTAGGGGTCCTTGTTCCCCTCTCCTAGTGGCAACCATTTTCCCATTTCATGAAAATCAGAAGAGCACAATATATACTGTGTTTTAGGTACTTAACACTAGGAACTCACCCAACTAAGCTATATGTATGCAACAATATGCATCATGTCATATGCACATAAACCGGATTCAAACCTTGCTCTGATACCAACTTTTGTTACCACTTTGAGAGCTTAAATATAGTGACAATATTTAATGTGTCAACCTCCCAGGAGCTATGCATCTTCTGTAGGCCATCAGAACAAACGCTCACCATATTGCCCAATTCGCCCTTTTGGTCTTTATGCAAATATATGTATATTGGTCGAACCATAACACACATATTTACATTTATGCACACTATGGCAGCTAAGAAGGAAAACACTAGCACAATTTTTAGTTTTGGCTTCCACACATTAGGCAATCTTGTTAAGTTTTAGTGACCAGCCACTGCACCTGTAACTTTGACTAATAAACTGTATCATTCTAGCCATGTAACCCCCTATTTTCTTTTGTCCATTATCAAGTAGAGACTTAGAGAAAATCAATAATTTTTTTTTACATCAGAAGCCCGCCTATGGACCTTACTGATTTTTTAAGTTGGTTACCAAATTCTGACCAAATGAACAGTACTTTATCCAACTTAGGAATGTCATATCTTTGGGTACAGGGCTCCAAATTAAAATTCATAATTCTAGTTCAACCTCTGTAAGTGCTCTAGGTGTGGTCAAAATTTTATATCGATATTCCTTCCACACAGGGAGTTATGGAACTTTAAGTGCAGAGTCTAAATTCTGGTCACTTTATGACCATTTTGCACATACAAAATTTCATAAGATTCATCCACTGCATTTCCAGGTGTAGAACCAACATAGGTAGGTTCTTACATGTCTTAAACACTTGGGAAAGAAATTCCCATGAATTTAGAGGCATTCCATAAACATTAAACATAATTTTCTTTGGAACAGCTAATGAGTTACGAAATGGACAGAGTTGAACATTCAACCTCAAACTTCACTTTATTGCTTCATATATCATTCATACACCATTCGTAGTGTCTTTAACTACATATATGCATCATAAATATGTCCTAGCTTACTTGGTTATGTACACTAGCTTCTTGGAGAGCCTTACAACCACAATATACTCCAAAAACTTCAAAGAACAGCTGCTGCATAAGGCAGAAAGTACCAACACTAAAATTAGCAAATGTGATCTAAAAATCATGAAACACTCCAATTTAATACTAGACATATTGAAGTTCATGTACCTAAAATGTCACAGGAAAAATCAAACTAAAACTATTTTAAATGTTCCCTTCTAGGTGTTCCTGAAAATGGACAGAAAGGGGAGTAAGCTGTTTGTGAACAACTTAGTAAAGGATTTTAATGTAAAGCCTTCCATGGCAACATACCACCTAAAATCCAAAGGCATAAAAACATACAAAAACAACACATACATGCTACTATGGCAACCATATGCACCAACAAACCTAGCAAAAAATACATGTAATGCTGGCAGCAATAACACATTAAGGTTAGTCCATAATGATTCAATAAAACAATAAGATGTCACTTTATGGTAGCCCTTCTCAAGATTTTTCCTAGTCTTAGGAGTCTTTTACATCTTAGTTAGTACTAACTTGGGCTCTAGAAACCCTTCTTTCTTCCTACCATCTTTAGCATGGTAACACTAAGGCCGAAACCTTGCCATGCTTCTTTCCCCTTAACCCATACTTGGTTCCTTGATCTTTTTGCTCTCTTCCAAGGATTTTCTTAGCTTCATGGATGTTGGAAATATAGTAAACAATCCAGGAAACTTTAGAAAACCCTTCCCTTTGCTATGAAATCTGAAAACCCAAATTAGGTTTTCTTGTACTCTTTGATGTCTTCTTTGCTTTCTCTTGCTTCCTGTTGTTTTCTTAAGGTATGGCAGCTATGGAGGATGATGGAAGAGCTTAAGAAATAGGTATTAGCTTCTAGAGACCCAAATTTAAGGAAAATACCAATGAAATGAAGATTTTTCTTCATTTATACATCATTTTGACCAAGGCGGCATATATGCAAATTCTTGAAACTTTGGCCAACACTTGGATAGATTATTTCCCGCCATTTTGGCTAGGAAAATGGTAGATTTTAGCCTCTTTTAACCTTGAAAAAAGAATCATTTTGACTTTAGGCAAAAATGTGGACAGTTGGATCCCTAGTTGGCATTATGCCATAAATGATCAACTTTGCCTTCTTAAGCACTTTGGTCCCCAACAATATCCTTAATTCCATCCATGTCCTTTCTTCATTATTCCATCCATGTCCTTGCCATACCATCTTTAGAAATTTGTGCAATTGAGTACCCAAATTTTGTAACCTTACAATTTAGTCCATAGGTTACTTGAAAATTAGGTGATGTGCCAATGCTTTCTTAAGGGCCAACCTATCATTGGTTTTGCCACTTAAGGGAGTGTATATTGAATACTTTAGACTTAAGAAATCATGCATAATGGTGAAAATTAAATCATATAAGTTTAGGTCCTTATGCTGTAATTTTTCCGTTTTGTGAAGGTGTAACAAAAAACAACATAGACAAGATACATGTACATAAAATAGGGGTTTGCACACACATCCAAATAAAGAAGCACACAAACCCACACACCACATACATATGGTTTTCATAACATAGCAAGCATGATTTCTAGTCAATTTCTTCATGTGATCACTTTGATTAGGTTCAATTAACGTAGACCTCTAGCTTGGCCCAACCTGAGCAAAACCCTTATGCTTGCCAAAAGCAAACTAGCTAGCTTAGCTTAGTGCTTTATGCACACATAGTCTATTACATGAGAACACTAGCTAACTTAAGCCATCACCTAGGGTAGCTTTTCCCCTTCAAAATATGGGAGAAGGAACTTCATATGGATCATCACCTATGGCTTAAGCACTATTCTCAAGTGCTTTTAATGCTTATTCTTATCTTTTAATATTATTTTTTTATAAGGTCCATGAAGAAAGCTAGAGCATTAGTGAGCCCAAAGGGCATTACTATATATTCAAAAAGACCATATCTTGTTCTGAAGGCAATTTTAGGGCTATCTGCTTCTTTAACTCTCAATGGAATGTACCTCGATCTAAGATCAATCTTTGAGAACACTATGGCTCCCTTAAGTTGATGAAACAAGTCTTCCATCCTAGGGAGAGGTATTTGTTCTTCATATTCATAGCATTGAGCTTTCTATAGTCAATGCATAACCTAAGAGCTCCATCTTACTCATTCACAAATAGCACCGTGCCCTCCAAGGAGACACACATGGCCTAATGAATCCTTTTTTAGGGAATTCAACTAGTTGCTTTTTTAGCTCATTCATTTTAGGAATTGCTATCCTATAGGGTGTAGCAGATACAAGAATTGTTCTTAGAGTTAGTTTAATCTCAAATTCTATTTCTCTTGGGAGAGGTAAACATGGTAGCCTATAAGAAAATATCTCTCAAACTTCTTTGAAAACCAAAATTTTGTCTAACTCAGTCTTAGACTCTTTATCATTCAAGCCCATATATTCTTCTTCAGAAAGTATAGGTATGTAATCCATTACCTTTACTTGCCTAGTATCACATTTTATTGAGTCCCTTAAAGAGTGTTCTGTTGATCCTGGTAATATCAATTTTTTATCCTGAGAATTTATGATCACATTATTTTTAGCTAGCCAATTCATGCCCAATATCATATCATAACAAGTTGTTTCCAGAATGATCAGATTAGCCTCTAATTCCAGCTCATCTAGCCTAATCACACAGTCTTTAACTATGTGATGTGAGAACATCATTTCATTTCTAGTTGTTCTAATCATATACATTTGAGGTAGTATTGTGACCTCTAAGTTTAATTCTCTTACGAAATTAGCTAAAATAATGGGTATAGATGCACCAGTATCATAAGGCACTGAAATAAGCTTATCATAAAGATAAAGATTACCTTTCAATGCATCATTCCTTAGCTTTCCATGGCGTGTAGCCTTTTCTTCAATGCTAGTTTCCTCTTTTCTCTTGGTTCCCTCAATTTGATATACCATTCCAGCTGGTGGTTGGGCTCTAATTGGCATAGGTTGGCCTGGTCCCTTTTGTATCTGTCTGGGAAGTTTAGGTGCTGTCATCCCTTTTCCTTTACCTTGTTGGTTTCTTGACCAAGAAGCTTCAAACTTGCCCAGTACTTTTCTTTCTTCCTTGTTAACTAGGAAGTCCCTCACCCAGTGGTCCTAAGAACCATAATTCAAACACCCTTCAATGAGCCTATAACATGGTTTAAAACCATGATACTTTCCACAGGTCTGGCATTGAGGTTGAATCCCTTTAGCTTTCTTGGGCTTTTTTTGTTTTCTGCCCACTTGAGTTTTTCCTAGCCTATCTCTAGCTCTTTTTCTTCCACTCTAATGTCCCATAATAGCCCCCTTAATGTTTCCTACCTTAGGATGCTTAAATTCCTTCTCCAATGTCAAAGCCCTTTGAATAGCTTTATAATATGTTTTGATGCAAATAGCCCTCAATATCTGCCTCAATTCAGGTCTCAGTCCCTTAATGAACCTTTTTGTGCTCAATTCTTCTTTTCCATAATATTGTAGAGCGTATCTAAGGAGACTGCTGAACCTGTGCTCATACTCCTTGACTGATAGGTTTCCCGACTCAAGTAAATCAAACTTCACTTGTTTTTTATCTTTGAGAGCTTCATTGACATACTGTTGTCAAAACACCTGGAGGAACTCAGCCCATCTCATAGGTTCTTTCTTCCTTGTGGGTTTTTTCTCATTCTTTCTCATATATGCCCATTTTACTATCCTCCACCAAAGCTTTACACTACCTTCCAGCTTAAAGGTAGCTAATAACACATTCTAGTTGGATGTGACTTTCTTTCTTTCAAATACTTTATCTATTTGGTAAATCTAGAATTTAGCTTCTTCTGGATCACCACTTCTCTTAAACACTAGAGGTTTAAGTGCTAGAAAGCCTTCTAGCTGGCCTTTCCTAAGGCCCTTATTTATTGATCTTTCTTTTCTTCTTTCAGGGGTCCTAGTCTTTCTCTAAGAAGCCAACTCTTTTGAGGTTTATGAGGCTGGCTCCATCCTTCCAGTATTAGTTCTTAATTGCTCCCCTTCTCCATTCTCAATGTTTCTCCTAATTTCTGATCTCAGTCTTCTACAAGTTTTTCTTTCCTCATGACATTCTTGTTCCTCATCTACAAGTTTACTTACTTTGTCTTCTCTCATTAGTTCTTTGCCTGGCCTTTTGCCTACTATTTCTTTTGCTTCTTGTCCTTTATCAGTAGTATTGCCTCTAGCTACCTAGGCTTGGCCCCTAGTAAGAGTTTACGTGCCTACTACAAGCTAAACAATAGTAGCTTGCATAATTTCAATCATATGTTCTATTATGTGCTAATTCTATACATTGGGCTCAGGCTTTGTGGTCCTATTAGGAGGTCTTATCCCACTTTAAGATACCTCCTCATTTTTTAGGCTGTTAATCAGGTAACCAATCAACCTTAGTAGTCATTTGGTTTCTTATTCGTCTATTTCTACATCTGGCCATTTAGTCCTGCAAACATTATAATGATTGTGTATCATAGTGGGAACTTGCGTAATAGACCCTTTAGGTGCTAAACAAACTCAAACCTTAAACTCTGATACAAACTCTGTCAGGGCCCAATTCACCCCACCCTAATCCTTCTTAAGAGGTTTGAGGTCAACCAGTTGGTTTTAGCAGCTTGGTTGATTTTAAGCACTCAGTTGATTTTCTTAGGGTGAATTAGACTCTAACTCGCAGGATTCTTTACCTCAACTTAATGCTTTAGATTACAAGTTTAATGGGTTAAGTTACCACTCTAACACATTAAGTTCTTAGTTTAATGTATTAATCTAGTGAATGCATTTACTTAACCACTCTCTCTTAATGCATATAGGGTGCATAAGCATGAGAATGTGTCTTAGTGTTTTTATGGGTTTACTAGGGCTTACCTAGTGTAAAACATACACACACACCCATGCATATATACATGCATGCATATTAGTTTAATAGGTTATAAACTATGCATGCATTTTTGCTAATGTACTTAGTGCCTCATGGCTTACTTAATCCCAAAAATACATACAAGGCACATGCCATGCTTTATTTTAAGTCCAGTCCCCTTGCCCTCAGTATATACAAATATGTATGACCGAAATTTGCAAATACACACTATAGGGCCCAAAACCATGTACACCAAAAGTTTGATGTATTAAGTGTCATGCATGGTGCATCATTTAGTTCAAATAGTCGTTAGGGGCACTGTGACCTTGACTTCTATTTTGACCTGACATTAGGCCACAGTTCTCTTATTAACCTCCTAGTCCTAGCCTATACCAGGATGGAGCCAAATATAGCAACTCTCAAAGTGGCCATTAGGGCCTACAAACGTAGCAACAGAACACAATCAGTAGTTCAATTTGAGGAAATTTCCATGCTTCCTATTCATAAGCCATAGGCTTCATAGTATATCTCTCTACACATAGACCACTCCTAGAGGTTCCCTAGCCCTTCAATCTTCCACTTCTTTACTTAAAATGGCCAAAAGAGGGTGCGAGTACATAGGAACTCTATAAATCCCTAATACAGCGCCTAGTGCCTTTACAATGCTTAAAACATTGTTATACATATAAATCTCCAATTTAGCTTAATAACCTGCATCCAAAGACAAATAAAGCACTAAAAGCAACATATACAAGATACATATACATAAAATAGGGGTTAGTACACACATTTAAATAGAGATGCATACAAACCCACACACCATAGACACATGGGTTTCTTAACATAGCAAGCTTGATTTTTTATCAATTTCTTTATGTGATCACTTTTATTAGGTTCAATTAAGCTAGACCTCCAAGTTATTGATTGAGCTCGGCCCAACTTGAACAAAAACCCTATGTTTACCAAAAGCAAACTAGCTAACTTACCTTAGTGCTTTATACACAAATAGCCTATTACATAGCCTCTAATTTCCTTTACCTTAAGCCATCACCTAGGGTAGCTTTACATGAAAGGTAGGTCAATTTAGCCTTGAGTGAAAGCATGAAAGTTATAAATCTTTCTCTTAGCTTTTATGGAATGTTGAATCACCTCAATAGGACAGCTAAATGAAAAGTTATGGCAAAAATACTACAGCTTTTCAATGCTGTCAAGTCCAGAACCACAGGTAACTCTCTCGGGTTCTAGGTTTGGGTTTTGGGCACTGTAGCACCAATTGGCACCAAGACACCAAGCCCTCGTGCCTAGTAGCACCAATCTTCATCCATAGTATGTTTGTAGGCTTCCCTAGCCACCCAAACCTTCATGCCAAGGCTTGCTAACCTCCAATTTCTTAAACTACTACAATAGGCCATAGACATGCTAACCTAACCAAGCATCAGGTGTCCAAATGATCTACACAAGTGCTTGAATCACACTAGTCCACCACAAGCCATATCTCACCTTAACAATGCATATCTCACAAACCATTTGAAACCAACACCCAAGCAACTAAGACATGCATTATAGGAGTATGTAAACTAAATCCCTTACCTTAATTAAGAAGAACAAGCAAGCAATCAAGCATCCACACCAAGAAATTAGGCTGGTATCCTATGGTTTCAGGAAAAACCAACATATAAGGCATCAATGCGAGCTTATTCTCACTAGACCCAAGCTCATGGAAGCCTAAGAAACCAAGAATAATCAAAGAACAACTAGTCCCAACTAAATTTAGAGCTTACCTAGCTCAAAAATGTGATTTTGAGCTTAAATCAAGCAACCTATGCAAAAACAAGCTCCTTTCCACTTGGGTTCTTCATGAGGCTTTGATTTTCACCATGAATTGATGTTTTGAGTGAGATTTGGCTTTGGAATTGAAGAAGAGAGGGAGAGCTACCAAAGTTGGAGGTTAGGGATGATTAATAGTAGCTTTCAAATGTCCTAAAATGGCTTAAAAAGCAAACTTCTCACTTTAGTCCATCAACTTTTTCAGTTTTTCCAAAAACACCCCATTCTCAAGTAACGCCGCAAGACTTG
This sequence comes from Aquilaria sinensis, assembly GCA_005392925.1. NCBI lineage: Eukaryota > Viridiplantae > Streptophyta > Magnoliopsida > Malvales > Thymelaeaceae > Aquilaria > Aquilaria sinensis. The sequence goes on along the minus strand of SMDT01003152.1, from coordinate 163,452 downwards.
GCAAGTTAGTCCAACCCTTTGGTTTTTTGCCATTTAGGTCCAAAAGAACAACTTATGAGTTGAAATATCAAACAATCCCCTTGGGTACAAAATGACCTTTCTACCCTTAGTGACACTTAGGTGCAACAATGACATAAGAACCATCTAACCCTTAATAGACTTACTTGACTTGCTAAATCAAACTAATTAAGGCATTAAGTTAGGTATTTTGACTTGTTTAACAAGTCTTACCTGACCATTTAAGGTCTGCTACCTAGTGGGCCATAACAAGCAAGACTTGGTTTATGAGTTTGCTGATGCTTTCCCTACAAAAGTTCTTTCTTTGCCATAGCCTTTTTGGCCAAGTGCATTCTATCACAAAAGGCCCAGTTTTTACACTAACTTTTACTTTTTCAAAGAAATACCTCAACTATCTTAAGCAAATCCATTATTTAGGCAATTTGCATGCCACGTATTTTTTGACCCTACTCCAAAAGCATCTTCTAATTTGAAGACTCTAGGTCCGACTTTGGTCGTAACAACATTGGGCTCTTCCTAATTTTCCCTCAGCACTCCCTATGAGGGCCTTCGAGGTTCAACTTTAGCGTTCTAGACCACCATGTCTCCAACCTTGATTCTTTTTGGCCTAACCTTCTAGTATGCAAAAGTGTATACTCGTTGCTAGAAAGCTGTTATATGAAGTGTGGCCAACTCTCTATGCTCTTCTGGTAAATCTAGTTTAGCTATTAAGCTAACTTCATTAAGCTTCTGGTTGAATGTTTGTACCTCTCACCACCCATGGACACTTATAACACAAACCTTGGGAGGAATCCCTCCACCACCCTCAGTAACATACATAGCTAACTTTGAGAAAAAGGCTCCTCGCCACCCTCAGAGGGGCACATTACCAACCTCAGGTGTATAGGTTCACTATCCTCAATAGGGCAAAATGTCTCCCAAAGATTGTTCGGCAGTCCAAAAGGCATTCTCCAGTAGCCCTTGGGGGAAATCCCTGCCGAAGGGGTCTCACACCTCTGAAGGGGTCTTACAGGCAAATGGCAAACACAGTTAAGGGATCTCTGACATAGAAGCCTCACACACACCCTTATCCTCTGGTTGGAATTGCTTACAGCTAGCTCAAGATACCTGTCTCTGAAGGTACGGACCAAATCTAGCCACACACGTGTCCTAATCTATGCAGGCTGTGCAAAACGGCCTTCTTCCCTGCCCTCCTATAAATACTCGGGAGGCTCCCAGGTAAAGGCACGAAACTTTCTCTTTGCTACTCTTAGCTCTTACCAACTTCTCTCCCATATACTAACATCGATGTCGGAGGCTCCTCCCCTAGAAAAGTACTTTGGCGAGCTCCTAACCCACATTCTTCAAAGTCTTGTTGATACATTCTCGCTGGAAATCTCTCTCTCTCTCTTAAGCCCAACATGTCATACAATGAGGATGTCATCGGGCATCATTTGGTGCCATTTGTAGGAACTCACCCCCAAGTCATTGTTTTCGGGACTCAGCGTTCAAAGGACAAGGGACTCCCAAGGTCCTAGTCCATTCCTGGGACTCAAGCAATGGCTAAATAGCCTGCAATAGGACTTCCCTCATGGAAGACGAATGTCCTCTAACGGTCACAATCAGTTTCCTATGCAACTTTTAGTGCTCTATCGTGTCTTAAATGACACAACAACTTGACCAAAGGTGGTCACAAGCACCTTCAAAAAGGGCACCCTCTCCAAATGCCCATTTAGAGAAAAGACATAGGTCACATCGCTGGAGCTCCGGTGGTGGAAACCTTCATGATTAGTCCTCAATGGAGAACATATCATCTCAAGGGTGACACACTATAGGAGCAAAGTCAAAAAAGCCCAGGACCATTGACAGGCGAAGTCCATCCTCAGATGAAAAGTCCCAGTCCCCACACGAGTGAAGTTACTCACCAAGAAGATGATGTTATTCTTTTTTGCTGACAGTTCCCAGGTAGTAAGGAGACTAGGGCACTACCATCTTGGTGGAGAAAATATTGGAGAGGTTGGAAAAGGTGGAAAAACAGGTCTCTCAGAAGCCCATTTGGTCAAGGCTATTAGAGACCTTCACCGGAGAAGAGTCCCCCTTCATCAATACCATTGTAGAGGCACCAATACCTAATAATTTTTTAGTACCATATCTGGAGACATATGATGAGTGCAGTGACGCCTAGGCCCATTTGATGAAGTATAGGTGGAGCATGGTATTGCATGGTGCTAACGATGCCACGCTTTGCAAATGTTTTAAAGTCACTCTATCAGGACCGGTGACTATATGATACAACTCTTTGGCACTCGGAACCATAATGGGTTTCCAGGAGTTGTGCACCATCTTCACCCAATAGTTCATCGAAAGTTGACCAATGGCAAAGATGCCAGTCCATCCAAATGTTGGACATAGCCCAAAAGAATGGGGAGACCATTCAAGATTATGTCAAGAGGTTCAACCAAGAAGCCCTCAGTGTGCTAGACTTCCGCCCTGAAATCTGAATCCTCGCTATGATCAGGGGACTCAGGAGAGACTCATAACTCTTCTATGAGTTCTCCAAGGATCCTTCTGACACCCTCAGAGAATTCTATTAAAGGGCTGAGCAACACATAGTAGCCGAGGAGGTTAGAATGGGTGGCCCAAAGTTTGACCACGGTCACTTTGAGGGTCAGAGTTACCAACCTCGGTATCCCATCATGGAGGGGCAGACCTCATAAAGCAAGAGGGATGAGGCCAGTATCATTTACTCCCCTAAATACTACAAGAACAAACATCCTAATGGCCCTGGAAAGGCAAGGAACTGCAATCCAACGTCCGAAGGCCATGACCTTGGACAACAAGAAGAACATGAAGAAATTTTGTCAATTTCATAGGGACCATGGGCACAATACCGAGGACTTATTAACTAATAAAGTATATTGAATCCTTGATTAAGAAAGGGCAACTACATCGCTACTTGCGGATGCTATTGCCTAAAGCTCAATAAAGAAAGGAAGAGGATAGAAAAGGAAAGGATGAGGATCAAGATTCTGATTGACATCAAAACCAAAGTCCCAGGAAACATTCACCACCTCCAACCGATATAATCCAAACAATCATGACTGGAATACCATCGGTTGAGAGGAAAAGGAAAGCTCGGGAAATTGTGATGATTGAATTCAATAACCCAACGAACAAGCTTGTTTGGAAAGATGGGTCTTGTCACGGAACGGGATCCTAATGCCCCATTATTCTTGGCTTATAGGTCCTTAGGGACTATGAATCTCATTGGGTTACTATTGGCTAACTATTACTCGTCAGTAAAATTAAAACAACTTATGTGCAACTAGTTTCTTAGCCTACACTACAAAAAAAGATGCGTGCTTTTGTCCTAGCAATGCAAACGAATAAGTAAACTATTTGTTAAAAACATTGCTTGAGCATTTCATTTAAAACATGCTTAAATCATGCCAATATAGTGAAATGCTAGTTACTTCGACTTCAAGTAATAGTCTGTGCACATTTAACGTCACTAGCATGCACCCAAAAGTAACTCAATGGTTTTACACCACAACATATCTTAATAAAGGCAACATCTTAGTACACAAGGTACTATATATATAAGACAAAAACCTAAGTAACATCCTTTACTTGAGCCCCACCTTTGAGCTATCAAAGCTCCAAGTGCAAGCCCTTCCTTAGTCCTTGTGCACCACTTAGCCTCTACACTGTAAAGGAATAAAACTTAGTCAGTATGTAGCTTAGACCATAAGTAAACTTAGATTCACAAGGATTCTAAAGAAAGAACACCTATAAAAAGAGAAATCTTAGTCCACAACTATCTACTAGTGGTTAGGCCCGATGTTAGAACCTGCACAACTGTTGGGTTTCGGGAGCCAAACAGCGCAGCGGAATTTAACCGAAACCCTCCAGGATCCAAGTGAAACGGGGTAAACCGGGTGTTCGAAAATTTCATACCTAATTTTCGGTTGAGATCTCTCACTCAACTGTAGAGTCGAATCACAAAACCTGAACAGTTGACGTGTTCAGGCTCTCTATGGTATCCACACGAGCCTCTCGGGATCACCACGCTTCCACCACGTCCCGGCAGATGCGTTTCTCTTGCGCACGCAGTGCTAGCTTGCGTCCTCCAAGGAATTGCAAGAGAAGAGTGCGACTGTCCTTTTTGGAGGCTAGGGCAAGGAGACCTGCGAATTTCTCACTAAAAGTTGTATTTATAGTGAGACTCAACTTCCAGGCCTAATGGGTTTCAAAGCCCTAATCCAATTAGGATTTAATTTCGGGCTTAATAATGGCTCAACTTTTTGGCCCATTATTAATATGAAATTAAAGTGAAACCATAACCCAAATAATTAGCCCATGCACTCTAATGATCCAAATAGCTCTATGTGTGCGACCCAATAGGCTCTCGCCACGTTGGCAATGATCATAAATCACATTTATGATCATAAGCAATGAGCGGTGTCTAGCAACACATCATTGCTACCCAAGTGACAAGATTGTCGGTGATTCGACTAAACCTTTATGATCATCACCGATATATGCCATTGTCCCTTTGTCCAAGATATCAAGACTAAGCACGAGACATGGAATGTGTCACTCTCGTATAGCCCAATCTTTGGTTTCTTGATTACCGAGTAGACCAACTTAAACTGATGACATTGATATCATATATCAACTCATCCGAGCATGGCCATGCATTTTCTAAGTCTCACTCTATCAAGGGGCCCGAAGATATCACTCCCGTTACATAGGAAGGACAAATCCCATCTTGATCATACAAATCCCTCCGCATGATATGTGACATACCCAATGACCTCCTTCAAGTTCACTCAGTTACGAGCAACAAAGGAAAGTATCAAAGTATGTGACTCACATGTAGGGAACCTTGATGATCTTAGGTCGAAGGACTACATATACCATGATCACTATGAGAATCACTTATGACACTCATATAATGATCCATGAAGTGTTCTCATGGTGGGTCGGTCCAGTACACAAGTTCTCCAACTTGTACCCATATGTAGACTACATATCTCATATTAGTCTCCACATATGCTAGTCATTATGTATTATTGCAACCCGCTCCACAATAATACTAGACTAGGGACGTTTAAGAATATCATTATTCTAGGGTTACAATTATGTTTATTACGTTACGCAGAAACAAAACAACAAACAAAATTGCTGGATTAATGCCTAAATAAAATATCATGACTCAATGTGCAAAAATACAATCATCTCATGATTGGCTTTTTGGGCACAACACTAACAATCTCCCACTTGCACTAAAAGCCAATCATCCATGTATCTAATACCGATGGACCTAGAATGGCTATCATGCTTCTGCTGCGTAAGGGGCTTTGTCAGTGGATCAGCAATGTTGCTGTCTGTCGAAGTCCTGCATATCCTTACATCACCCCTCTCGATGATCTCCCTGATGAGATGATAGCGTCGGAGTATGTGTTTGGATCGCTGGTGAGATCGAGGTTCCTTAGCCTGTGCGATTGCTCCATTGTTGTCACAATAGAGCTCTATCGGGTCGGCAATGCTTGGAACCACTCCAAGTTCAGTGATGAACTTCTTGATCCAAACTGCCTCCTTCGCAGCATCAGAGGCGGCAATGTACTCAGATTCTGTTGTAGAGTCAGCTACTGTCTCTTGCTTTGAACTCTTCCAGCTCACAGCACCACCACCAATACAAAACACATAACCAGATTGCGATCTAAAATCATCCTTATCGGATTGGAAGCTTGCATCGGTGTAACCCCTTACAACGAGCTCATCTTCACCTCCAAAGACCAAGAATGCATCCTTAGTCCTTCGTAAGTACTTAAGGATGTTCTTAACAGCTGTCCAGTGACTCTCACCGGGGTTCGATTGGTACCTACTCGTCATGCTCAAAGCATATGAGACATCGGGACGAGTACATATCATGGCATACATGATAGATCCAATTGCTGAGGCATATGGAATCTTACTCATGCGCTCTCTCTCCTCGGTTGTACTCGGACACTGAGATCTAGAAAGAGTGATACCATGTGACATGGGCAAGAATCCTTTCTTGGAATCTTGCATGCTAAACCTCTTTAGCACCTTGTCAATATATGTACTTTGACTTAGGCCAAGAAGCTTTCTAGATCTATCTCTATAGATCCTGATGCCTAACACATAGGCTGCTTCACCCAAGTCCTTCATAGAGAAACATTTCCCTAGCCAAGTCTTCACAGACTGTAGCTCAGGAATGTCATTCCCGATGAGTAGTATGTCATCTACATACAACACCAAGAAGACAATAGCGCTCCCACTAACCTTCTTGTAGACACAAGGTTCATCTTCATTTTTGATAAAACCAAACTCTTTGATTGCATCATCAAAACGAAGATTCCAACTTCGAGAAGCTTGCTTCAGTCCATAAATGGACCTTTGCAATTTGCACACTTTATTGGCATTCCCAGGAGTGACAAAACCCTCAGGCTGTGTCATGTACACATCCTCAAGTAGCTTTCCATTTAGGAATGCAGTTTTGACATCCATTTGCCATATCTCATAATCATAGTGTGCAGCAATAGCAAACAAAATTCAGATGGATTTAAGCATAGCAACTGGTGAAAAAGTTTCATCATAGTCAATACCATGAATTTGCTTGAAACCTTTTGCAACCAATCGTCCCTTAAAGGTAATCACATTACCATCCATGTCAGTTTTCTTCTTGAAAACCCATTTGCACCCTATGGGTTTTACCCCTTCAGGTGGGTCAACCAAAGTCCATACTTGGTTTTCATACATGGATTCCATCTCGGATTTCATGGCCACTAGCCACTTCTCAGAGTCAGGCCCCGACATAGCTTGTTGGTAGGTTGTGGGCTCATCCTGATCCATGAGCATCACATCACCGGTGTGAGTCACAAGAAATCCATATCTCTCGGGCTCACGCCGAATCCTACCAGACCTACGTGGGCTCTGTGCTACAGGAACAGACTCTTGAACCACAACATCTTGTGGTGTCTGTTCAGGTTCCATTTCAGGTTCGATGTCTCCTTGTTGTTCTTGAATTTCTTCAAGTTCTACTTTCCTCCCACTAGTTCCTTTAGAGATAAACTCTTTCTCTAAAAAGACACCAGTTCGAGCAACAAACACTTTTTGCTCAGAAGGATTGTAGAAATAGTAACCCTTTGTTTCTTTGGGATACCCAACAAAAAGGCATTTTTGAGATTTGGGCCCTAGTTTGTCAGAGGATTGACGTTTCACATAAGCGTCACAGCCCCAAATCTTCATAAAAGACAAATTGGGACGCCTCCCACTCCATATCTCATATGGTGTCTTTTGAACCGATTTAGATGGAACTCGGTTTAGTGTAAAAGCGGCTGTCTCTAGAGCATGTCCCCAAAAGGAGTTTGGAAGGTCAGCTTGACTCATCATAGAGCGAACCATGTCTAACAGAGTTCGATTTCTCCTTTCAGATACACCATTCCATTGAGGTGTACCTGGTGGAGTGAGTTGTGATACTATACCACACTCCTTCAGATAGTCAAGGAATTCTCGATCCAAGTACTCTCCACCTCGATCTGATCGAAGCACTTTGATACTCTTCCCGAGTTGATTCTCTACTTCATTCTTGAATTCTTTGAACTTTTCAAAGGATTCTGACTTGTGTCTCATAAGATACACATAGCCATATCTGCTGAAGTCATCAGTGAAAGTAATGAAGTATTGGAAACCTCCTCTAGCTTGTGTAGACATAGGGCCACATACATCACTATGTATGAGTCCTAGTAAGTCATTAGCCCTTTCACTTTGCCCTGTGAATGGGGCTTTGGTCATCTTGCCCAACAAACATGACTCACATGTCTCATATGATTCAAAATCAAATGAGTCCAAGAGTCCATCCTTATGGAGCTTGGATATGCGGGTCTCATTTATATGGCCCAAGCGACAGTGCCAGAGATAGGTCGGGTTTGAATCATTTAATCTGACCTTCTTGGTATTCACATTATAGATTGGATCTTCGAGGTCTAGAACATACAACCCATTGCTAAGTTGAGCACTACCATAAAAGATTTCATTCAAATAAATAGAACAACATTTGTCCTTTATTATAAATGAAAAACCTTTCTTGTCCAAACAAGAAACAGAAATCAAATTTCTACTAATAGTAGGCACAAAGTAGCAGTTGTCTAATTCTAAAACTAATCCACTAGGTAAAGTGAGAACATAAGTCCCTACGGCTAAGGCAGCAACCCTTGCTCCATTTCCAACACGTAGGTCCACTTCACCTCGGGCCAATCTTCTACTTCTACTTAGATCCTGCACATTTGCACAAATGTGAGATCCACATCCAGTATCCAATACCCAAGATGAGGAAGTAGAAAAGTTAGCCTCTATAACAAAAATACCTGAAGTGGAAGTCTTACTTCCCTTTTCCTTAGCAAGTTCTTCAAGATAGAGCTTGCAATTGCGCTTCCAGTGTCCAGGTTGCTTACAATGGAAGCACTCCCCTTCCTTTGCCACACCACCCTTTGGTTTCAGTGCAGCTGAAGAAGAACTAGCATTGGACTTTCCATTAGCTTTATCCTTCTTCTTGTTGGCTTTTCCCTTTCCCTTGCCCTTTTGAACCATCAAAATGGGCTTAGCCTTCTTAAGGTTTTGCTCAGCAGTTCTCAACATGTTGAGCAATTCAGGAAGGGACTTGTCAAGGTCGTTCATGTTATAGTTCATGACAAACTGACTGTAGCTTTCAGGCAACGATTGCAAGACTACATCAATAGCCAACTCTTTCTGAAGAGCAAATCCCAAATTCTCAAGATTCTCAATGTACCCAATCATCTTGAGCACATGAGGACCCACGGGACTTCCCTCAGACATCTTGCATTGAAACAATGCCTTAGAGGTCTCAAACCTCTCATGCCTAGCTTGCTCTTGGAAAAGCATTTTGAGATGTTCGATCATATCGAACGCCCCCATGTTCTCATGTTGCTTCTGAAGCTCAGATTCCATGGTAATAAGCATGAGGCATGCAACATCCAAAGCATCATCAGAATGTCTCTTGTGAGCATCCCTTTCAGCTCTTGGAGCAGTGGCAGCAGGCTCATTCGGAATGGGCTGCTCTAGGACATAAGCCTTTCTCTCTTGTTTGAGGACTATCCTCAAGTTTCGGTACCATTTGAGAAAGTTGGTCCCATTCAGTTTTTCCTTCTCAAGGATCGATCGCAACGAAAGTGTCGATGTGTTTTGTGCCATGGTTATCTACAACAGTAAATATGCAGTGTAAGAGTCATGTATTTTAATTCATTTAATAAGGACTTTTATTAAACGATACTCCCACTATTTTCCTCAAAATAATAACCCTCGATATTATTTCGGAACACCTCGGCGCTAAGGTATTCTAGTGGGCCAAGATCCATATTTGACCACAACCTGAGTCAGCTTTGGCTTTTCTCTCAAGTTACAGCTATTTAGGTAGGCAACTCCTTGCCAATTGCATCTTATGCAACTCTTGGATCTTATGTTTGGGTGAACAACACTTGTCCAAGCTCATCTCATGAGCTTAAGCCCAACTCTATGCCTCTAAGTCCCTAATCCTATTAGGATGACTTAGTTAAGTCGGACCCAAAGTTAGCAATTTGGATATCACTATTATCCCATCGCGCCTTACCAAGATGAACATAGGTGCTTTGCTTTGGCAAACCCACCTAATGTTGATCAAAGTCTTGACGAGTGCCAACATTTGGAAGGCATCACATTTAATGACTTAATATTTGTTTGAGGGATTTTTCTTTTGATCTCACCAATTTGTTATCTCCGGTTGTCTTATACATGCATCACATACAAATATAAAACATGCATCTCATGCTTACAAGAAAGTAAACGTGACATGGTTATAGCCCAAACTATGCGATATTCTCAAGCCAATGAGAATATCATAAAAGCCTAAGAAAAGAAAAGGGTCTTCACAAGCTCCTTCTCTTCCTTTCTTGGTTGCCCTTTTTGTTGTCACCTCCTTGGACATACCACCTTGGATGATCCTTGGACATACCACCTTGGATGATCCCATAATGTACCATTACATCAATAATAGAAACCTCGAGTTACATTCGAGGGGAGTAAGGTGAGAAGAGAATGTACAATGAGAGTGATTAAGAAAAGGCACGACTTGCAGGCCGTATTTACAAGTACAACCAATCAAGGGCTATAACCATGCACCATGCTTAGCAAACACCAATCAGCAACTGGTTCCTCTATTCGAGCCACCAAAATACCTTACGGTGGTTCCAACACAAAAAATGCTTTGATTTGCAAGAATCCTAGCGAGCAATTTCGAGTTAATCTCAGCCAATTAGTGTCATTTCTTCATATATGTCAGGGTTCATTACGAGTTTCGGTTTCATGCATCATGAATCAATCTACGCAACGGCGGCCCCGCTGGTCTGTCAGTGGGCGGTGGTTCTGTTGACCAGTTAGCAGACGGGGTTAAGGGGAGCCACCCTTGTGGGGTGATTAACCAGTTTTTTATCTTACAATTGCTTAGCCCGAGATCTTCTATTTTGAGCAAGTAGGCACCCGAGACTCCTCCATTCGAGCCACCAAAAATACCTTACTTTCGGTGCCCGAACAGGCCGAATCCGAACCAAGTTAGGGTTTTTGCAACTATTGCAAGAATCCTAATCCATATAGGTATCTCATACCAATCAATTTTGGGTTAATCTCATTAACCAATTAGTGTCGTTTCTTCATATATGTCATATGTTCATTACGAGTTCCAGTTTCATGCATCATGAATCAATCTAATTAATCATGGCCGAAAGCAACCAAACACATAACATCATGCGATTCAACATGTCAATCCCGATTTAGGGTTTCACCAGTAGCTTTGATACCACTGTTGGGTTTCGGGAGCCAAACAGCGCAGCGGAATTTAACCGAAACCCTCCAGGATCCAAGTGAAACGGGGTAAACTGGGTGTTCGAAAATTTTCATACCTAATTTTCGGTTGAGATCTCTCACTCAGCTGTAGAGTTGAATCAAAAAACCTGAACAGTTGACATGTTGAGGCTCTCTATGGTATCCATACGAGCCTCTCGGGATCACCACGCTTCCACCACGTCCGACAGATGTGTTTCTCTTGCGCTCGCAGTGCTAGCTTGCGTCCTCCAAGGAATTGCAAGAGAAGAGTGTGGCTGTCCTTTTTGGAGGCTAGGGCAAGGAGACCTGCGAATTTCTCACTTAAAAGTTGTATTTATAGTGAGACTCAACTTCCAGGCCTAATGGGTTTCAAAGCCCTAATCCAATTAGGATTTAATTTCAGGCTTAATAATGGCTCAACTCTTGGGCCCATTATTAATACGAAATTAAAGTGAAACCATAACCCAAATAATTAGCCCATGCACTCTAATGATCCAAATAGCTCTATGTGTGCGACCCAATAGGCTCTTGCCATGTTGGCAATGATCATAAATCACATTTATGATCATAAGCAATGAGCGGTGTCTAGCAACACATCATTGCTACCCAAGTGACAAGATTGTCGGTGAATCGACTAAACCTTTATGATCATCACCGATATATGCCATTGTCCCTTTGTCCAAGATATCAAGACTAAGCACGAGACATGGAATGTGTCACTCTCGTATAGCCCAATCTTTGGTTTCTTGATTACCGAGTAGACCAACTTAAACTGATGACATTGATATCGTATATCAACTCATCCGAGCATGGCCATGCATTTTCTAAGTCTCACTCTATCAAGGGGCCCGAAGATATCACTCCCGTTACATAGGAGGGACAAATCCCATCTTGATCATACAAATCCCTCCGCATGATATGTGACATACCCAATGACCTCCTTCAAGTTCACTCAGTTACGAGCAACAAAGGAAAGTATCAAAGTATGTGACTCACATGTAGGGAACCTTGATGATCTTAGGTCGAAGGACTACATATACCATGATCACTATGAGAATCACTTATTGGCTTTTTGGGCACAATACTAACAACAACAAACTTAAGGGGGTAAGTACATGAATGTATTCAGTAAGGGTCCCTTGGGGTACCTACAAAGAAGATAGCAGCAAGCCACCATGCAACCATGACAAACAAACAATCAAGTTGCCAACCAACAAGCAACTCAAGATAACAACATGGAAGATATGCAATGCACGAATGTATGGTATATAATTCACATAATCCTCATGACTTCTTGCGCACTAAGTGCCCTATACTTGTTGTGAGCCCAAACGGCGGAGATACTTGAGACACTAGCCCTCGTATCCCAAATACTTTACCTCCCTTAAGTCCCACTTATGGGTCCTAGAGTAGGTCGTCACCTCCTCTCAAACTTACCCGCCTTACCCTTAATTTATTGTACAGGGTAGCCATCTTATGTGGTTTAACTAGCCAAACTCTTAGAGTTTAGCTTAGAGCTCCTTAGTGGCTCACTTACCAAACCAAATGGTTCGGTTGGGATCTTCTTAGGTTTCTTATTCAATTCTCTTAGGTTTGAGACCTTTTTCTTCTAGGCCAATGTAGCCTCTGAAACCGACTTAATCCCCCTTAGTGCCCACTTGACAACTTGAGCACTTTTAGCCCTTAGCCACTCTACTTAGCTCTAACTTAACCACCCTACTTAGCTACCTCTTAAATAATGCATAATTCTTAACTTAGGAATGAGTCTAAGACCCAACCAAGGCTACGGAACGTCTTAAATTAGCCTAGGGATGATAACCGAGAGTTTGAGACATTCTTAGGATGCCCCGAGCTTGAGGGACTAATGCCTTGGCGACGCCATCGGTGATGCGTCGCCAAAGGCATCAACGCTCTGGAATCCTAACATCTAATGGTGACACGTCTCTACGCGTCGCCAATGGCGACGAGTCACCAATGCATTTACAGCATTGTGCGACAGCGTGCGAACTTGCACGAAACTTGCTCAAACTTTCTCATCCCAAGTCCAATTCACATGGGTCTTGTTTCTACTTCATTCCCACACATAACACTACATTTCTATGCATTATTTAAGCTAAATTAACTTGAACCCTTACCTCAAACTCAGCCACGAAGCAAGAATCGAAGCACATGCTCACTTTAGCTCAACCAAGCTCTCTTGAGTTCCAATCCTAAAACCAACATGATATGGCACCAAGAACCTCAAATCAAGACCCTTTCTAGCTATGGGAACAACTTAGAACTAGCCCAAATAAAACCAAGAAGCTTACCTAAGGTTTCAAGTCCAAAACAAGCATCAAAGAGCTAGATTGAAGCAAGAACACCAAAATGGAGCTTGAGGCTTCTTGTAATCACCTTGGGGCCTTCAAATTCAATGGGAATTTGTAGAATTGGGGAGCTTTGGAGTAGAAATTCTGGTGGGGAGAGGAAGCTACGAATTTTAGGAAAGAAAGCAAATGGTAAAGGAAGTCAACTAACCCAAAAATATCCTAACTCCCCCACTAAGGCATACTTTTTGTTTTCTTGCTCCTTGACCCTCAAGTTCTCATTTGTTTTACTTTGGTCACCAAACACTCACCCAAAACCATCTTTCCTTTGTCCTAAAGGATGCCCAAGAGCCTCTTACACTTGGCCTCTTAGACACTTAAGCCACTTAGGACATAAATGGCTCAATTAAACACTTATTGCAACTTTTTACTCTTTTCCTTCAAAGACAGTTCTAATAGCTAGGTTAACTAATGGTCTTGACTTAACTAGGCCAAATTCCTTACATGACCCGAATTTCATCAAAATTATAGTCATGCTATTCACTTGGGTCAAAATTACCATTTTGCCCCTTTTTGACTTTTAGGTGCCAAACCACACTTACGAACTCACTTACTTAGCTAAGCTTGTCTTTCTTGTTTAATAAGGTGCTAACTTGAAGTACTTAATTAAAAACACCTAAATAAAATAAATAAATAAATACTTACTTGGTTAAGACCCGTCATTAACAAAGAGAGTCATCACATCCTCCCTTCCTTTAGAAATTTGGTCATCCAAATTCTGACTTAGTCGGGTGAATTCACTTGGATATTGCCTTAGCATAGCTTGCTCAGTCTCCCAAGTGGCCTCTTCCTCCCCATGGTCAGACCATAGTACCTTGACCATTGGGATCCGCTTTGTTCTTAGTTTCCGGACTTGGCGGTCAAGAAACTTGATGGGGCATTCTTCATAACTTAGGTCCTCTCTTAATGGAATGATGGGTGGGGTTAACACTTGCCCGGGATTCACAATGCATTTCCTTAAGGAACTCACATGAAATACATTATGAACATGGGTCAAACTTGGTGGCAAAGCCAACCGATAAGCCACTTTTCCCACCCTTTCAAGGATTTCAAAAGGACCAATGTATCTTGGAGCCAACTTACCCCTTTGGCCAAACCTAGCCACACCTTTCATCGGGGAAACCTTAAGGAGTACTTTGTCTCCTACCTCAAACTCTAAATCTTTCCTTCGCACATTGGCATACTTGGCTTGCCGGTCCGAGGCAGCCTTGATCCTTGCTTGGATCAACTTAATCTTTGCCGTGGTCTCGGCAATGATTTCTGGACCAACAATTACTTCATCAGCCTTATCTGCCCAACAATGAGGCGTCACACACTTACGCCCATACAAAGCTTCATAGGGCGCCATCTTAATAGCTTCTTGATAGCTATTATTATAAGCAAACTCAATCAAGGGCAGATGTTGGTCCCAATCCCCTCTAAAATCCATTACACAACTTCGTAACATATCTTCTAAGGTTTGGATCACCCGCTCAGTTTGCCCATCAGTTTGAGGGTGATATGCAGTACTTAGGTTCATAGTGGAACCCATAGCCTTTTGAAAGGCATTCCAAAACCTTGAGACAAAACGGGGATCTCTATCAGATACAATCTGATCGGGGATCCCATGGAGTCTCACCACTTCCCGGATATACAACTGGGCCAACTTCTCCATGGTATAAGTAATTTTAATGGGGATAAAGTGTGCAAACTTTGTCAACCTATCCACCACCACCCAAACTGAATCATGCTGACTTCTTGTGTTTGGCAACCCAACACAAAAGTCCATGGTGATGGATCCCCACTTCCTTTCTGGGATGGGCAAACTTTGCAACATTCCTGATGGTTTTTGGTGCTCTGCCTTCACCATTTGACAGGTGAGGCACTTAGACACATATTCATATATGTCCCTCTTAAACTTTGGCCACCAGAAATAAGTCCTAAGGTCATGGTACATCTTATTCACACCAGGGTGAACGTTGAGATTACTTGTATGTGCCTCTTGCAACACCTGTTGCCTTAAGTCACTTGACACATAGAGTTGGTCACCATAGTTAAGCAACCCATCCTTGCACTGGAATCCCTTCAGCATAGTACCATGCCTTTCCTCCCCAGAAACTATCTTCAAATTTGGGTCATTGTCCTGAGCTTCCTTAACCTTGGCCAACCATGCTGACTGGATCTTAAGGACCGTGGCTTGAGCCATTTCCCAGTCTCACAACATTTCAATTAAAACTATGAATTGTTCTACAACGGGATTTTTTTAGGTACGTGCCACTTTATCCTTGGAGAGAATCACCTAGAATACTTATGGCTCAAAGCATCGGCAACCACATTGCCCTTACCAGAACAATAGTCTATCGAGCAATCATAATCCTTGATACACTCAATCCATATTCTCTGCCTCATGTTAAGGTCCTGTTGGGTAAATAAATACTTCAAACTTTTATGGTCCGTAAAGATCTTAAAAGACCTTCCCATAAGGTAGGGTCTCTAGAGCTTTAAGGCAAACACAACCGCTGCTAACTCAAGATCATGCACCGGGTAGTTCAACTTGTTAGGCCTTAACTGCGTAGATCCATATGCAATTACTTGCTTGTCCTACATCAACACACATCCTAATCCTGTCCCAGATGCATCAGTGTACACTACAAAAGTCTCATGCGGATCTGGTAGGATTAAGATGAGAGCAGAAATTAACCTTTTCTTAAGGTCCTGGAAACTTTCCTCACACTTAGAAGTCCAAATGAACTTCTGTGCCTTCTTTGTCAAGGTAGTCAATGACGAAGCTATCATAGAAAATTTGTCAATGAACCTTCGGTAATAGCCCACCAAACCCAAGAAACTTCAAATTTCAGTTATAGTCGTTGGGTGTTTCCACTCCACCACTGCCTTTATCTTTTCTGGGTCTACGCATAGTCTCTGAGCATTTATGATATGTCCAAGGAAAGGAATTTCACTTGCCCAAAACTGGCACTTAGATAGTTTTGCATAATATTGGTTATCCTTAAGCACTTGCAAAGCTATCTTTAAATGTTCCTCATGTTCGTGGGGAGTCTGAGAGTACACCAATATATCATCAATGAACACCTCAACAAATTGATCTACGTAGGGCCTAAAAATCTGATTCATGGCATCCATGAAAACTGCCGGAGCATTAGTCACTCCAAATGGCATAACCGTGTACTCATAATGCCCATACCTAGTCCTGAATGCAATCTTTGGGATATCTTCATCCCTTACTCTTATCTGGAAATATCCAGACCTTAGGTCTATTTTGGAAAAGACTTTTGCCCCTCTTAACCTATCAAATAAGTCATCAATTCTGGGCAATGGGTATTTGTTCTTTACAGTCACTACATTCAGTTTCCTATAATCTATGCACAACGGTAATGTTCCATCCTTTTTCTTTACAAACAACATCGGAGCACCCCACAGGGAAACACTTGGCCTTATAAAGCCCTTCCCAAGTAGTTCTTCTAACTGCTTTTTTAGCTCATCCATTTCAGGTGCTGACATCCTGTATGGGGGTATGAAAATCGGTCCTACCCCAGGCTATAAGCGTATGGAGAATTCAATCTCCCTACTTGGAGGTAATCTTAGGAGGTCTACAGGGAAAACTTCTGGAAATAGATTGGCTATTGGAATTTACCTAAGTTGCTCATCGACTGCCAACCCATTTAGTCAGTAAGTCACTTCCTCACTCGTAATGGGAATAGACTCCATCAACTTGGGGTGCAAACTCTTAGCACTACTTGCCAAACTGCCCGTGCACGTCGCACTTACCCTTGAGGCATCCTCAAGGGTGACCTTACAACCTGCACAATCAATCTGGGCCTTATACCTACTTAACCAATCCATTCCAAGAACAACATCATAAGGGATCGAAGTCAAAACCCAAAAGGTCACACAAAAACCTATGACCTCCTAATTCCAAAAGGTACCCCTTAACAATTTCATTGGTGAAAACAATATTTCTTCCAACTGTCTTAATAAACCTCATCTCGTCCATCAAAGTTCTTTGTAGTTCAAACTTGACAACCATGCTCAAGGAAATGACAGAAATAGTAGCACTAGTATCAAAGAGAATCCTAATACTACTATCCTAAACATTAAAGTTACCTTGCACAACTGTAGGCTCTCTGGGTGCCTGGCCCGTCAAAGCAAAGACTCGTGGTTGCACAGGGACTCTGGCAGATGCATTTCCAACTCCTGAGGCTCTTGGTCTTCCTTGACCTTGGTCTGGCCTAAGCCTTGGGCACTCCTTAGCCAATGTGCAGGCTGGCAGCAATAATTACAGAGATTGGTCCCAAGGGTGAAAGGTTTGTTACCATGAAACCTTTGACATTTAGGACAACGGCCCTTCCCAACCTTCTTGACTTTCTTGGAGGGACCTTGGTCTCCTCCTGGGTTAGGCCTTTTGTCTCCCAAACTTGAGTGCACTGGGACCCTTGGCTCAATGGCATTATCCTTGGGTTTTGCCTCCAACAACTCCTTCTCCAATGCTAACACCTTCTGAACGACCTTATAATAGGTTCAAACCCCAATCAACGTCAAGAAACTCCTTAATTCCACCTTAAGTCCATGAATGAACATCTTTGCCTTAAGTTCTTCCTTCCCGGCCAAGTGAGGAGCATACCAGAAAAGAGAACTAAACTTCCTTTCATACTCATGGACCGTCAACCTTCCTTGAATCAACTCATCAAATTCAATCCTCTTTTGATCTTGCACCACCTCATTATTGAATTCATCCTGAAATTCCTTCTCAAATTTGGTCCAATCAAGTTCTTTAGGCCTTTGCCCGGGTCTACCTTCATTGTAAGAGTTAAGTCTCTCCATGACATCTTTCCACCATAAGGAAGCCTTGCCTTCCAAGAAGAAAGGCACCAAATCCATCTTGGCTTTGTCATCCAACTTAATGTTCTTAAAGATTTCTTTAATCTGATACAACCATCCTTCAGTCATATCGGGATCTCCTACACCATTAAACTTTGGAGTGTTGATATCTCAATATATAGAAACAAGCCCCATATGGTCCGGAATAACAGGTCTCCTCCTTCTCCTTCATGGATGGATATCCTCCTCATCTTCTTCCTGGCTGTCCTTTTCAAAGTCCACTTAAGCAGGCCCATTAACTTGCTTTTGACCTTGTACTTGCCCTTGGGGTGAGGGATTTCTCCCTTGACCTTGGTGCACTGTTGGGCCTTGGTGCACATTGGCCCTTTACCCATTAGGGTCTTCCAAGGTCTCCCCCTGATTTGGAGGTTGAGCATGCTCCTCAAGCAGGATAGCCATCCTATGAAACATCCGGTCCATTGGGATCACTAGTTCCCACACTAAAGGCCTGAGCCTTAACAACAGCACCTGACTGAGTATTAACCATAATACCTGCAACCAAAGCCAAAAAACCATACTCAGAACAACTCATAAGCAGCACTAACCACACTTAGCACAAGGAACACTTAGATCTTAGTTCACTTATTGCCTATACTAGGACCATTGACCCGCTCTGATACCAAACTATCATGGAACGGGGTCCCAATGCCCTATTATTCTTGGCTTGTAGGCCCTTAGGGACAATGAATCCTATTAGGTTACTATTGGCTAACTATTACTCATCAGTAAAATTAAAACAATGTACGTATAACTAGTTTCTTAGCCTACCTTGCAAAAGAAATGTGTACTTTTGTCTTGGCAATGCAAACGAATAAGTAAACTATTTGTTGAAAACATTGCTCGAGAATTTCATTCAAAACATGCTTAAATTGTGCCAAGATAGTGAAATGCTAGTTACTTCGGCTTCAAGTAATAGTCTGTGCACATTTAACATCACCAGCATGTACCCAAAAGTAACTTAATGGTTTTACACCACAATGTATCCTAATAGAGGCAACACCTTAGTACACAAGGTACTATATACATGAGACAAAAACCTAACTAAGATCCTTTACTTGAGCCCCACCTTTGAGCTATCAAAGCTCCAAGTGCAAGCCCTTCCTTAGTCCTTGTGCACCACTTAGCCTCTACACTGTAAAGGCATAGAACTTAGTCAGTACGTAGCTTAGTCCACAAGTAAACTTAGAATCACAAGGATTCTAGAGAAAGAATACCTGCAAAAAGAGAAAGCTTAGCCCACAACTATCCACTAGTTGTTAGGCCCGATGTTAGAACCTGCACAACAAACTTAAGGGAGTGAGTACATGAATGTACTCAGTAAGGGTCCCTTGGGGTACCTGCAAAGAAGATAGCAGCAAGCCAGCATGCAACCATGACAAACAAACAATCAAGTAGCCAACCAACAAGCAACTCAAGACAACAACATGGAAGATATGCAATGCATGAATGTATGGTATGTAATTCACACAATCCTTGGGACTTCTTGCGCACTAAGTGCCTTATACTTGCCGTGAGCCCAAACGGCAGAGGTACTTGAGACACTGGCCCTTGTATCCCGAATACTTTACCTCCCTTAAGTCCCACTTACGGGTCCTAGAGTAGGTCATCACCTCCTCTTAAACTTACCCGCCTTACCCTTAATTTATTGTACAGGGTAGCCATCTTATGTGATTTAACTAGCCAAACCCTTAGAGTTTGGCTTAGAGCTCCTTAGTGGCTCACTTACCAAACCAAATGGTTCGGTTGGGATCTTCTTAGGTTTCTTATTCAATTCTCTTAGGTTTGAGACCTTTTTCTTCTAGGCCAATGTAGCCTCTGAAACCGACTTAATCCCCCTTAATGCCCACTTGACAACTTGAGCACTTTTAGCCCTTAGCCACTCTACTTAGCTCTAACTTAACCACCCTACTTAGCTACCTCTTAAATAATGCATAATTCTTAACTTAGGAATGAGTCTAAGACCCAACCAAGGCTACGGGACGTCTTAAATTAGCCTAGGGATGATAACCGAGAGTTTGAGGCATTCTTAGGATGCCCCGAGCTTGAGGAACTATTGGCTTGGTGATGCATTGCCAAAGGCAGCAATGCACTGGAATCTTGATGTCTAACGGTGATGCATCTCCAATTCGCATCGCCGCCAATGCATTTACAGAATTGTGCAATAGCATGCGAACTTGCACGAAACTTGCTTAAACTTTTTCATCCCAAGTCCGATTCACATGGGTCTTGTTTCTACTTCATTCCCACACATAACACTACATTTCTATGCATTATTTAAGCTAAATTAACTTGAATCCATACCTCAAACTCAGGCACAAACCAAGAATTGAAGCATATGCTTACTTGAGCTCAACCAAGCTTTCTTGAGTTCCAATCCTAAAACCAACATGATATGGCACCAAGACCCTCAAATCAAGACCCTTTCTAGCTATGCGAACAACTTAGAACTAGCCCATATAAAACCAAGAAGCTTACCTAAGGTTTCAAGTCCAAAACAAGCATCAAAGAGCTAGATTGAAGCAAGAACACCAAAATGGAGCTTGAGGCTTCTTGTAATCACCTTGGGGCCTTCGAATTCAATGGGAATTTGTAGAATTGGGGAGCTTTGGAGCAGAAATTCTGGTGGGGAGAGGAAGCTACGAATTTTTAGGAAAGAAAGCAAATGGTAAAGGAAGTCAACTAACCCAAAAATATCCTAACTCCCCCACTAAGGCATACTTCTTGTTTTCTTGCTCCTTGACCCTCAAGTTCTCATTTGTTTTACTTTGGTCACCAAACACTCACCCAAAACCATCTTTTGTTTTTCTTAAAGGATGCGTAAGAGCCTCTTACACTTGGCCTCTTGGACACTTAAGCCACTTAAGACATAAATGGCTTAATAAAACACTTAGTGCAACTTTTTACTTTTTTACTTCAAAGACGGTTCTAATAGCTAGGATAACTAATGGTCTTGACTTCACTAGGCCAAATTCCTTACATGACCCTAATTTCATCAAAATTATATCATGCTATTCACTTGGGCAAAATTACCATTTTGCCCCTTTTTGACTTTTAGGTGCCAAACCACACTTAGGAACTCACTTACTTAGCTAAGCTTGTCTTTCTTGCTTAAGAAGGTGCTTGATAGCCGAAGGGCTATCACCCCTCCTAGTATATACTCCCTAAGAATATGATGGTCGGGAAGCCTGGTGTCATCTGAGAGAGGCGCTATCAATGACCTCGGAAGGAGCAAAGTCAAACACCTCAAACTCGGGACTTCGGCTAGTACATCAGGAATTTCAAGGACGCTACCGGCTCCCTCGGGGGACCTAACGGATCACCTTTGGAGATGAAGAACCAGCTTGTTCAAGCAGGCGTGAATCTCCTTGAAGGCGGAACCCCCGAACCAGTGAACCCCCAGAACTACAGGCATAATTCCCGAAGAGGGGCGTCTGTACCAAAGGACGGCCTCGCCCAAAAGACCTTGGGAGTACGGCATGAGCATTTAAAGAGTCTCTGACATGTCACCCACGTACGCTACATGCCGCCTCAAATGGTGGCCTGACACACCGATGCCGTCTAGGTCTTGTCATGACCTGTCTCGGTCCCAGACCCGAGGAGCCTACAAACGGCTACCTGTCCCCTACGCCCGGAAGTACAGATCGCATCCCACTGAACACGTGTCATGATCTGAACAGGCTGGGCACCCTTATAAATACCAGGAAACAAACCATGGCAAAGGATGAGATCTCTCTCCCAGAGAAAACACAAGCAGGCAAGATCCCCCAGCTCCCTTGCATTCTCTCCCCCTTTTCCTCCTAAAAAGTGCTGACTTGGGCGTCGGAGGCTCCTCCCCGGAAAGACACTCCGGGGACCTCCTAATCCCTTTCTCCCAAGTGTTTTAGGTACACTCCCCTGGGAAATCTTTGCTCCAGGCATTCTCCCTCTCAGGAAGTCCCTCCCATAGTCACAATCTCATTGGACGAAGATGCTGCCGGGCATCATTTGGCGCCGTCTGTGGGAAATCACCCTCAAGTCACCGTTGTTGAAACTTGGCGTTCAAAGGACAAGGAATTCTAAAGTCCTCATCCGCGCCTGAAGCTCAACCGGCTATTGAGCAAACCCTTCCAGGGACTTCCTTGCCCGAGGAAGAACGTCCTCTAGTCATAACTATGAGTTTTCTACGTGACTTCTAGCTCTCTATTGTGGTTGAAGTGACACATTAGATAGACCGTAGGTGGCCACAATCAACTCAGGCCCAAAGGCCTTCCTCGCCAGTACGCCCTCGGGAGAAAAGCCCTAAATCAACAAATCGCAGTTCGAGAAGCGGGGATCTGGGTGATGAGTCTTCGATGGAAAATATACCCCTCAGGGCATGGCCTACGGGACAAATGGGGTCCAAACGACCTAAAACCCCACGCCAAATGAGCTCATCACCAGAGGCGAAGTCCCCATCCCCTCGGCGTCGGAGTCACTCCCTAAAGAGACGCCGGCAATCTCCCTTCCCAGAAGCCTACAAGCACCAGGAAGAAGAGCCCAGTGCCATGCTCCTTATGAAGAAAATGCTGACAAGGTTGGAGAGAGTGGAGAAACAGGTAGCTCGGAAACTAGTCTGGGCTAGGTTGTCTGAAAATTTTGGCGGGGATGAGTCGCCGTTCACCCAAACAGTAGTCGAGGCAGCCATGCCAAGTGACTTCCGGGTGCCTCGGCTGGAAACCTATGATGGCCGAACTGATCCACAGGCTCATCTAACCAAATACAAATGCAGCATGGTGCTGCACGGTGCTGATGATGCTACCCTGTGCAAATGTTTTGAGGTCACCCTCACAGGACCAACAACAGCGTGGTACAATTCGTTGGCTGCCAGAACCATCAGGGAGTTCTAGGAGTTATCCACGGCCTTTACACAGCAATTCAATGGAAGCCGGCCGACGGTGAAGATTGATGCCCCAAAGCATCTTCGTTTGTTGTCATGTTGACAGGTGGGGAGACTTCCTGAGGAGGCAAGCGCCTGGAGCTCTGGTTTCCCAGCTGAGTGTGCCTGAAAAGCTCAAAGGAGGGGTTAGGAGGTCCCCGGTTTGCTTTTCCGGGGAGGATCCTCCGACGCGCAAGTCAATTTTCTGAGTGGAAGTGGAGGAAGAACACTAAGGGATCAAGCGTCTTGCCTGTTTTGTGTTTTCTCAGAGGGAGGAAAATGCCCCGTCCTTTGCCCAGTCCCTTTTCCTAGTATTTATAGGAGTAGATGGTCCGTTCAGATCATGACACGTGTTCGGTCGGATTTGATCTGTGCTTTTGGACCTAGGGGACAGACAGCCGTTTGCAGCCTCTTTTAGCCCTGGACCCGGACAGGTTGTGTCAGGACTGGGGCGGCTGCGGCGTGTCAGTTCGCCGTTCTGATGTGACGTGCAGGGCTTGCGGGCGACATGTCAGAGGCTCCTTAAATGCTCATACCGTACTCCCGAGGTCCCCTGGGCGAGGTCGCCCTTCGGTGCGTGCACCCTCTTCGGATTCCATCCGTCTTTCAGTGCCAGCACTTCCTTCGGGATCTATCCCATAGTTCTGGGAGTTCCCTTGGTGGACACCTTCTTCGGGACTCACACCCATAGTTCGGGGATTCCCTTGTTCAGGTGCTTCTTGTTCGGGGAAGATCCTCTTCGGGGCAGTCAGTTTGGCCCCTCGATGGAGACGGTGTTGTCCTCGGAATTCCTGACGAGCTAACCAAAGTCTCGAGCTCATAGTGTTTGACTTCGCACCTTCCGAGGTCAGTGAAAAGATCCTCTCTTGGGTGACGTCAGACTCCTCGGCCAATATTCTGGCAGGGAGTTACTACCGAGGAGGCAATAGCCTTTGGCTATCACAGGCCCCCCTCCGAAAAGCCGAAGTGAAAAACTTCGGTTCATCGGTTCTCGGGTCCTGTGGTTGTGATACCCGCGCCGAAGACGCCTTCTTCTGCTGGTAGTGATGGGCAGCATTTTTGCGTCCTCGAGGTGCGAGAAGATAGGCTATCCCTGTGCCGAAGACACACCTTCTGCCCGAAGTCACAGGCTGTCTTTTGGTGTCTTCGAGGTAACCTACTTTTTTGCCTTTATAGGTCTGCTTATGTGTCGCGTCCTGTGTCCAGCAGAGTCAGTCTAGGGCGGCGACTCTAGACCAAATGGTGTCAGAGGGCCTGCTCGACGTGATGGACGACACGTGGCACGTTTGCTGCGCGATGCCTGACACGCGGCACGTTTGCCGCGCGATGGTTGACACGTGGCGCCCTTTTTGCTGGGTAAGAGTGCACTGAATACGGCAGGCGCGACTTTTCAGGCGCAGTTTAGCAATTATGGCGATGCTTCGCCTTCCGAGGGGTACTAATGACGACGGTTCATCTGGCCTCTTCGGCCTATATATACCAGTCCGGTCATAACCCTCTTTCTGCTTCTACTTTTGCTTTCTTCTGCTTTCTAATTCTCTCCCGATTTTCCGCGGTGTTTCTCCTTTTTCAGGCGTTTTTCCGACCACTTTTCACGACGGCTTCCAAAAATCCAGATTCCGGCAAGACCTTTGGTGGGTTTTAGTCTTTTTGCTTTTCTCAAAGTTTCTTCTTTGTTTTTCCCGAACTCGTTTTTCTTGCTTTCTCTGAACTCATTTTCACCATGCCTGTTCCCGAGAGTTGGCAACCTCTCCTTTCTCACCCCTGCTGCACTACTCCGGCAAAACTGGCGAAGTGGAAGAGAAAGTTTTTCTTACCCTCTTATTCTGTGACGAGGTTGCCCCGTCCTGACCAATTTCCTTTCTCCAACCGAAGTGATGAAATCACCGTTTTCCGAGCCCAACTGAAGGCCGGACTTCGGTATCCCCCCCCGGAGATGGTTAACGCGTTCTGCGACTTCCATGGCATTGCCGTTAACCAACTCCCACCGAACTCGTACTGCTATTTCAACGCCTTCCTCTGTATGTGTGGCGTTTTCAAAATAAAACCTCACTTTGTAGTTTTTCTTCAGTACTACAAGCTCTACGTGGTCCCGAAGGGTGGCTTCTATTTTATGCTACCTCGGGGATCCGGGAGCAAAAAATATACGTTCACCTTCGCCACCAAAGACAGCTGGCGAGGGTGGCAACAAAAATTCTTTTTCCTGAAGAAGTCGGAAACTTGGTCGCACGTCCCGACCAAGTGGGCTCAGGGGAGGCTCAAGATGGATGTTGTTGACCCAAAGATACTGCTGGACGCCGAAGTAGCACCTATCTTTGAGGACTTCGACAGGCGCATCCGGGCCGTCTCTGACTGGGCTGCCGAGGTCTCTCCTCGTGCCCTTTACCCCTTTCCGATCAACTGGAGGCTCATGACCGAAGAGGTCCTTCGGGAACTCAAGGTGGTAAAGGAGCATGAGACGGACCTCAACATGCCAAAACCGGCTTCTTCGGGGAAGGACGCTTGGCTCGTGAAACTCCTTCGGGGGGAAGAGACTTATGAGTCTTTTTATGAGAGTAAGTTACTTTCTCATTTTTTCCTCCGTAACTTCATCTTGGACTTACACTGATCTTCTTTTTCTTTCTTCAGAGATGGGTGACGACGCGGCTGCCTTCTACAAGGCTCTTTTTACCGGCCAGGCCGAGAGGGGCGAGCAGACAAAGAAGGCCGCCTCTCGGAGGCGGAAGCAGACTTCGGCGGGCCCTCCTTCCAAACGGGCAAGGAAGGCTGGTCCTTCCTCTCTTCCGCAAATTCCGGAGGAGGCAGGCGAGGAAGCCGAAGACCCCGCTGTCCCTTTGCCCGAGGTACCTTCTGCCGACGTCCCTTCTTCCGACGTCCCACCTCAAAGCCCCACGCCTTCGCATGCTCTTCTGGAGGGCGATGGGGAGGAGACCCCTTCTGCCGAGGAGCGGCGTCAAATAAAAGGCAAGGGGATCTCTACTGAGGCGACGTCGATTCTTGACGACGACGTTACCGAGGTGCCCGCAGGTTTGCACTTTTGTCGAATCAACCTTTTGTTTCTTGCAAATCCTTAAGACTTTTCTGGCCCTAACCAATTTTTCTGCCTTGTTGTGCAGCGGAGGTGGCCGCTCCTGACTGGGTTGCCGAACACGCCCACAAGAGGGCCCTTCGGGATGCCAAAATCCCAGCAGGGAAAGTTCCGAAGGAGCCCTTCTGGACGTTCACGGAGGACATGAATATGTACTCCGAGGACTGTCCCGAGATGGCCAGGCAGATGTGCAAAGGGGTGCTTACTGAGGCCTCTTACAAGGCCATTACGGCGGCTTACCCAGGCGACAACTCCTTGGCCGCCAAAATCACTGAACATGCTGCCCAGGTACGCTTCACTGTCTCCTCAGTGGCAATTTTGTCTTTGATTTTTGTCCAAGTACTTAGCATTATTTTCCCTCTGTTTGCTTCTCTCTCTCTTTTTTGCAGCTGATGGGGTATGCCGGGTGTCTCCGTGTTCGGGTGGCGCGAGAGGCAGAGAAGAGGGCGGCACTTTGGGATTATTATACCAAGGCGAAGGACAAGTGTTCGGCCCTGGAAGCCGAAAATGCTCAGCTGAAGCAGTCTGCGGAGAAGGAGGTTGCTGAACTTCGGGAGGGGTTCAAAAAAGAGAAAGAGGAACTTCAGAAAGACACCTCCCAGAAGCTTTCCGACCTCGGCTCTCGAATGGCGGAGCTGACTTCGACCGTCGAGGCGATTCAAAAGGGTAAGTCAGAAAGTGACGCAATCCTTGCGAAGACGCTCGAGGAGAAAGCTCAACTCGAAGCCAAGGTCGCATCTCTGAAGGAGCCTTCAGAAGAGAAGAAGAAGGTGAAGTCACTGAAGAAAAAGGTCAAGGATTTGGAGAAGGATTACGCTGATCTGGAGAAGGACTATGAGGATTTGGAGGTCAAGAAGCAGGAGTCCGATAATATGACGAAGTTGGGCTTTCAAGACGGCTTCTGTCTCGCTCGGCACCAAATTCTGCAGAAGTTCCCAGACTTCGACCTCTCCTTCCTGGAAGCAATGAACATCCCCAAGGAGCCTCGGTGGACTTGGTCCAAGATCGAGCATTTGAGACTGCCTCCTTCTCTCCCGGCGCCGAAGGCTACTGACAAAAGCACAGAGGCTGGCAGTTCTCAGGACGCCGAGGTTCCTTAGCTTGTATTAGGGCCTTCTGTCTTCATTTTCTTCTCTCTCTTTTTTTTTTTTTCAGCAACCTTCTTCTCTGTAAGCACTGTTTGGCTCAATAGATAAAAATTTTCTTTTAAGTATTTGGCTAAGTTTTTTTGCCAGATTCTTTTGTTTTCCCTTCATCCCGAACATATTTGCTCAAGAGACTTCGGAAAATCTTTTCAAGGCCTTCCTTTGTCCCGAACATATTCGCTCAAGAGACTTCGGAAAACCATACTCTTGCTTTCCTTTGTCCCGAATATATTCGCTCAAGAGACTTCGGAAAACTTTCCAACTTTTCGTGAGACTCTTTTCAGAATTTTTTATTTGGACAAATTTTTCCAACTAATACAACTTTCCCACCGAACTTTTTTAGGCGTAGAATTTTTTCAAGGCCTCTGAGTGCCAAGTATTTTTTAATTCTATGCCTTCGGCATCGCCGAGCTTATAAACTCCTTTTCGTACTTCGGCAAGTACCAGGTAGGGTCCTTCCCAATTTGCGCGAAGTACCCCGTGGGACGGCTTTCGGGGTGCAAATTCAGCCTTTCGGAGAACGAGGTCTCCTTTCTTTATTCCTTTTGGCCTAGCGCGTAGGTTTATGGCTGCTGCCACTCTTTGCTGGAAAGCTTTTCTTCTCAGCTCGGCTACTTCTCTGTGTTCGCTGACGAGGTCGAGCTTGGTTCTCAGGCCGAGGTCATTTCCTTTTTCGTCGAACACTTGGACTCGTATTGACGGTTGTACTACCTCGACGAGGGGATGATGGCCTCTGTGCCGAAGACAAGTGAAAAGGGTGTTTCCCCTGTGGCTCTTCGGGGTGTCGTTCGGTAGCTCCATAACACGCTTTGGAGTTCTCCTGGCCATTTCCCTTTTGCTTCTCCCAATCTCTTTTTCAGACCATCTTTTATGGTCCTGTTAGATACTTCCACCTGCCCATTACTCTAGGGGTGAGCTACTGGGGCGAAGTGCATTTTTGTCCCGAGGTCGCTAATGAATTCTCGGAATCCTTTGTCTACAAACTAGGATCCATTGTCCGCTACGAGTACCCTCGGTATGCCAAATCTGCATACGATGTTTTTCCATACGAACTTCTGCACTTCTTTTGCCGAGATAGTTGTCAGGGGTTCTGCCTCGACCCATTTAGAGAAATAGTCTACTGCTACCACGCAGAACTTTATGCCTCCAGGCGCCGTTGGGAGTGGCCCAATTAGATCTATGCCCCAAACTGCGAAGGGCCAAGGATAGTCTGCCGAAGTCACGAACTCTGAGGGTGCTCTTTGGATGTTGGCATGTCTCTGGCAACTACCACATTTCTGGACGAACTGCTTGGCGTCCTTTCTTAGGGTAGGCCAGAAGTATCCTTGGCGGAGTATCACTGCTGCTAGGGCGTCGGTTCCGATGTGCGAACCACAGGCACCTTCGTGAACTTCTTCGAGGATCATTTCGGTATCCTCTTCACTAACACACCTCTGTAGTGGATTTGCATATCCTTGCCGATATAGTTCTTCTCCAATTAAGAAGAAACGGCCGGAGCGCCTTCGCACTTTTGCGGCTTCGCTGGGGTCTTCGGGGAGTGTGTTGGTTGCGAGATACGTTTTGATTGGTTCTCTCCATCCTTTCCCCGAGGTCTCTATGCTTAGCACCGCGATGCTGGGGTGGCTTAGCACTTCGGTGCAAGTTTTGGACTTCGCCAGACAGTCTGCCTCAGCATTTTCCCGTCGGGGTACGTTCTCGATTTTCACGACGTCGAACTCCCGAATAAGCTTTGTTACCAACTCATGGTATTTTGCCAAGGTCGGGTCTTTCGCGCCATAGTCCCCTGCCATTTTTCGGACCACCAGCTGGGAATCACTATGTGCTTTCAAGTTTCTCACGCCAATTTTTCTGGCCAGGCGTAATCCTGCTATGAGGGCCTCATACTCCGCCATATTGTTGGTGGCATTGAAACTGAACTTGATGGCCTTCATTACTTCTAGGCCTTCGGGGCCTCTGATAATCACTCCAGCTCCCTGGTGTTCGGATCCTGAGGCCCCGTCAACGTGTAAGGTCCATTCTGGCTCACCCTCTTTTGGATCTGAATGGCTCTCCTCAGTGGTGGGTATTTCGGCGATAAAATCTGCCAGTGCTTGAGCTTTTATGGCTTTCCGAGGCTCGTATGTGATCTCGTGTTCACCCAGCTCTATGCACCACTTGGAGAGCCTTCCCGAATGATCAACTCTCTTCATGACATCCCGTAGTGGCAGACTACTTCGGACAATGATGGGGTGAGCCTGAAAGTATGGCCGCAGCCTTCTACCTGCAAGCACTAAGGCATATATAGCTTTTTGAAGCAAAGGGTACCTGACTTCGGCGCCATGCAAGGACTTGCTGACATAGTAAACCGGCCACTGTTTCGGTCCTTCTTCTTTCACAAGAACCGAACTCACAGCTTTTTCCGTGACGGCGAGGTATAGTGCCAGGGGCTTTCCCTCCCGAGGTTGCCGCAGAGTCGGCAGTCTGGCCAAGTAGACTTTGAGTTCTTCCCAGGCTTTTTGGCAATCTTCAGCCCAAGGATGGCCATCCCTTCCGAGGTCGCCTTCCATTTTTGCCGCTTTTGTGAGGACTTTGAAGAAGGGTCGACACCTATCTCCGTACCTGGAAATAAACCTGCTCAGAAAGGTTATTCTTCCGGTGAGTCTCTGCACGTCTTTGACTGTGGTAGGTGTTCGGAATTCAAGCAGAGCCTTAATCTTCTCAGGGTTAGCGTCGATGCCTCTTTCGGATACCATGTACCCGAGGAATTTTCCCGAGGTCACCCCGAAGATGCACTTCTCTGGATTAAGGCGGATCCCGAAGGTTCTGAGCTTTTGGAAGGTTTCCCCTAAATCTGCAACGTGGTAGCCAGGCAGTTAGCTCTTGACTATCATATCATCAACATATACCTCCATGTTCCTCCCCATTTGGTCTTTGAAGACCTTGTTCATCAGCCTTTGGTAGGTGGCTCCTGCATTTTTAGTCCCTCGGTGATGAAGGCAGTCTTCTCTTCGTCTCCGGGGTCCATCCTTATCTGATGGTAGCCACTGAAGGCGTCTAGGAAACTTAAGAGCCCATACTCGGCAGTTGAGTCTACCAGTTGGTCTATTGGTGGAAGAGGATATGAATCTTTTGGGCAGGCATCGTTCAAATTTCTGAAGTCGATGCACATCCGAAGCTTGCTACTTCCTTCTTTTGTGGCAATTACCACGTTACTTAGCCATTCGGGGTAGTTTACCTCCCGGATAACGCTAGCGTCTATCAGACGCTGGACTTCGGTTTTGACGAATTCACTTTTGTGAGCTGAGATGCTCCGTTTCTTTTGCCGGACAGGTTTTACTTCCGGACTCACTTTAAGGCTATGCTGGATTACGCGAGGGTTTACCCCTGGCATGTCCTTCGGCGAGTAGGCGAACAGATCTTTATTTGCAAGAAGAAAAGATACAAGTTTTTCCTTGTCTCCGTCGGCCATATTTTTCCCTATTCGGGTACTATGGCCTGGGACAAGCTCTACTTCTTATGTTTCCGCCTTTGTGGAATCTTCTGCCTCGCCCCTTTCCAGCTCTTTTGCTTCTACAGCATGTGCTAAGTTGCTTGCTGGAGCCTTTCGTGCTCTGACGAACACCTTTCTCACCTCGCCTTGATCAATGAAGATCTTTGCGTCTCCTTTTTTGGTGGCGAAGGAGACGGTCAAGTACTTTACATCAGGGCGAATGTGCAAATTTCCCTGTGTCTGTCTGCCGAGAATGGCGTTGTATGACGAAGGAACGTCCATGACTATGAATCTTGCCATGGTAGAGGCGAACAACTCAGTAGTTCCTTTCTCCGAAGTTCCTTTCATCATCAAGGGGAGGTCGATCCACCCGAGGACAGGTAGCTCAGATGGTCCTACGCCGAACGTGGGTGAAGTAACAGCCTTGAGGTCACTCCTGGATACGCCCAAGCTTGGTAGCAAGTGTGAGAACAAGACGTCTGCGTTTGACCCATCATCCAGCAGTACCCTCTTGACGTCCCAGTTTCCTATCCTCGCCATTATCAGCAATGGATCGTCATGGGGAAATACGATGGTGGAGCCATCCTCGCGGGCCAATTTTTTCGTTGGGCTCTGATATTCCATCACCGCTATCTCTCTGGCCCTTCTTTTTCTTTCCGAGGATGGAAGTCCGGTTGTGATCGTCTGTATTACTCCTGCCGAAGGTGGAGGACGCCTTCTCGGACTTCGGTTCCTTCGCCTGTCCGAATCGTAATCCTCGTCATCGGGCTTTCCTTCCTCCTCTTTTTTCCCTTTCGGGGAAGGCATTCTCAAATAACGCCGAAGCTGGCCCTGCTTTATCAGTGATTCAATGTACTTTTTCAACTGAAAGCAGTCTTCGGTGTCATGACCGTGATCACGGTGGAACTGACAGAACTTCTTCATGTTCCTTCTGTTGTCAGCAGTCATGCCCCTTGGCCGTTGGATTTGAGCCCCCTGTTTTTCCAACGCCATAAGGACGTTAGCCCTCGTGGTGCTCAGAGGTGTAAAGTTTTGGGGCTTCCTTCCTCCTACTCGCATTCTCCGAGGTCGGCCTGACTGTTCCGTTGGACACCGGGCTTGCTGGCTGGACCCTTCGCCACGAGCTTGAATTTGGTCGTGTTTTGGTCCAGTCATTCTCAGTTCTTCGGCTGTCATGTGTTGTTCAGCCCTTCGGTAGAATTCTCCCAGCGTGTCCGGGGGATCTTTGGAGAATTCGTAAAACAAGTGCGAATCCCTCCGGAGGCCCCTCGTCATGGTGAGGATGCGGATTTCGGGACGAAAGTCCGGAACACTGAGGGCCTCCCTGTTGAACCTCTTGACATAGTCACGGATGGTCTCCTCGTTTCTCTGCGCTATGTCAAACATCTGGACGGGCATCTTCGCCGTCGGCTTGCTCCCAATGAACTGTTGGTTGAACGCCGTGGACAGCTCCTGGAACCCCTTGATGTTTCCTGGAGGCAGGGAATTGTACCAGGCAGTTGCTGGTCCTGCGAGGGTGACTTCGAAGCACTTGCAGAGCGTAGCATCGTCAGCCCCATGTAACACCATGCTGCGTTTGTACTTTGTTAGGTGGGCCTGGGGATCAGTCCGACCCTCATAGGTCTCCAGCCGAGGTAGCCTGAAGTCACTTGGCATGGCCGCCTCGACCACTGTTCGGGCGAAAGGAGTTTCATCTCCAGAGACCGTTTCAGTTAGCCTGGCCCAAACAGGCTTGCGTGCCACCTGCTGTTCCACTCTCTCCAGTCTTGCCAAGACTTTCTCCAGGAGGAGCGTAGCACTGGGCTCCTTTTCCTGGTGCCGTCCCTTCGGGGAGCGACTTCGGAACCGAGGTGAGGGGGACCCTGCCTCTGTTGATAAACTTCTTCTGGACGGGATTTCAGGTTGTTTAGACCTTGCTCTTTCCGCCAGCCGTGCCCCGAGGGGCAAGTTATCTGTTGAGGACTCTTCTCGTGGCTCCCCACTTCCCGAGCTATGATGGGTTGCCCTCGGGCTTTTCTCCCGAGGTCGTGCTGACGAAGTGGGTTTTTGCGCCTGGGCTGGTTGCGGCCATCTTCGGTCTATTTGTTGTGTCATTTCAGCCACAACAGACCTCTGAAAGTCTCTTAAAAAATCCATGGTGATGACAAGAGGGCGTTCCTCTTCAGGCAAGGAAGTCTCTGGGGGACTTTGTTCGGTAGCTGGTTGGGTCTCAGGCGCGGACGGGGACTTTGGAAGTCCTCTGTCCTTCGAACGCCGAGTTTCGACAACAGCTACCTGGGAGTAGTTTCCCACAGACGGCGCCAAATGATGCCCCAAGGCATCTTCGTTTGCTGTCATGTTGACAGGTGGAGAGACTTCCTGTGGAGGCAAGCGCCTGGAGCTCAGGTTTCCCAGCTGAGTGCGCCTGAAAAGCTCAAAGAAAAGGTTAGGAGGTCCCCGGTTTGCTTTTCCGGGGAGGACCCTCCGACGCCCAAGTCAGTTTTCTGAGTGAGAGTGGAGGAAGAACACTAAGGGATCAAGTGTCTTGCCTGTTCTGTGTTTTCTCAGAGAGAGGAAAATGCCCTTCCTTTGCCCAGTCCCATTTCCTAGTATTTATAGGAGTAGCTGGTCTGTTCAGATCATGACACGTGTTCGGTCGGATTTGATCTGTCTCTTTGGACCTAGGGGACAGGCAGCCGTTTGCAGCCTCTTTTAGCCCTGGACCCGGACGGGTTGTGTCAGGACTGGGGCGGCTGCGGCGTGTCATTTCGCCGTTCAGATGTGACGTGTAGGGCTTGTGGGTGACATGTCAGAGGCTCCTTAAATGCTCATACCGTACTCCCGAGGTCCCCTGGGCGAGGTCTCCCTTCGGTGCGGGCACCCTCTTCGGATTCTATCCGTCCTTCGGTGCGAGCACCTCCTTCGGGATCTATCCCATAATTCTGGGAGCGCCCTTGATGAACACCTTCTTCGGGACTCACACCCATAGTTCGGGGAT
This sequence comes from Aquilaria sinensis, assembly GCA_005392925.1. Lineage (NCBI taxonomy): Eukaryota > Viridiplantae > Streptophyta > Magnoliopsida > Malvales > Thymelaeaceae > Aquilaria > Aquilaria sinensis. The sequence goes on along the minus strand of SMDT01003152.1, from coordinate 129,739 downwards.
TCCCTCGTTCAGGTGTTTCTTGTTCGAGGAAGACCTCTTTGGGGCCTCTTCCTTCGGGGAGATTCTCCCTTGCTTCAGGGAGATGGCTCTCTTACCCGAAGACGGTCAGTTTAGCCCCTCGATGGAGACGGTGTTGTCCTCGGGATTCTTGACGAGCTAACCAAAGTCTCGAGCTCATAGTGTTTGACTTCGCACCTTCCGAGGTCAGTGAAAAGATCCTCTCTTGGGTGACGTCAGACTCCTCGGCCAATATTCTGGCAGGGAGTTACTACCGAGGAGGCAATAGCCTTTGGCTATCAAAGATGCCTGTCCAGATGTTCGACATAGCGCAGAAGAATGGAGAAACCATCCGTGACTATGTCGAAAGGTTTAACAGAGAAGCCTTAAGTGTTCCAGACTTTCGACCCGAAATACGCATCCTCGCCATGACACGGGGCCTTCAGAGGGACTCACAGCTGTTCTAAGAATTTTCCAAGGATTCCCCCGACATGCTTGGTGAATTCTACTGAAGGGCCGAGCAGCACATGACAGCCGAAGAGCTGAGAATGGGCGGACCGAAGTCTGATCACACCCGTGTTGAAGGGTCTAGCTAGCAAACGCGGTATCCTGCCGACCAAACAGGACTACCTCGAAGGATTAGGGGAAGGAAACTCCCAATCTTCACACCCCTGAACACCACGAGGACCAACATCCTCATGACGATGGAAAGACAGGGGACCCAGATTCAGCGGCCAAGGGCCATGACCGCTGACAATAAAAAGAACATGAAGAAGTTCTGCCAGTTTCACCGCGACCACGGCCATGACACTAAAGACTGTTTCAAATTAAAAAAATACATAGAATCGCTGATAAAACAAGGCCAACTTCGGTGATATCTGCAAATGCCTTCCCCGAAATGAAGGAAGGAGAAGGAAGGAAACTATGACTCCGACAGACGGAGGAATCGAAGTCCGAAGAGGCGTCCTCCACCTCCGGTGGGAATAATACAAACAATTACGACAGGACTTCCATCCTCGAAAAGAAAGAGGAAGGCCAGGGAAATATGAATGATGGAATATCAAAGTCCGACGAAGAAACTGGCCCGCAAAGATGGTTCCACCGTCATCTTTCCCCATGACGATCCGCTGTTGGTCATAGCGAGGATAGGAAACTGGGACGTCAAGAGAGTGTTGCTTGACGATGGATCAAACGCCGACGTCCTGTTTTCACAGTTGCTGCTGAACTTCGGTATATCCAACACTGATCTCAAGCCTGTCACATCACCTACTTTCGGGGTAGGGCCATCCGAACTGCCCATCCTCGGATGGATCGATCTTCCCCTAACGATGAAAGGAACTTCGGTAGACGGGACAGACAAATTATTTGCCTCCATAATGACAAGGTTCATTGTCATGGATGTTCCTTCATCATATAACACCATCCTTGGAAGGCAAACACAAGGAAATCTGCATATTCGCCCTGATGTAAAGTACCTAACTGTCACTTTTGCCACCAAGGATGGAGACGCGGAAATCTTCATTGATCAGGGCAGAGTAAGGAAAGTGTTCATCAAGGTGCGAAAGCTCCAGCAACCAACTTCGCGCAAACTTTAGAGGCAGAGGCTTCGCCAGATGGAAAACCAAAAAAGGGAGAGGCAGAAGACCCCGCGAAGGTAAAAATGGAAGAAGTAGAACTTGTCCTAGGCCGAAATACACGAATAGGGAAAAACTTGGCTGAAGGTGACAAGAAAAAGCTTGTATCCTTTCTACTGATGAATAAAGACCTGTTTGCCTACTCGCCGAAATATATGCCGGGGGTAGACCCTCGCATAATACAGCATAGCCTTAAAGTAAGTCCGGAAGCAAAACCTGTCCGGCAAAAGAAACGGGGCATCTCAGTCCATAAAAATAACTTCATCAAAACTGAAGTACAGCCCTTATTGGACGCAAATGTAATCAGGGAGGTCAAGTACCCCGAATGGTTAAGCAATGTGGTTATTGCCACAAAAGAAGGGAGCAGTAAGCTCCAAATGTGCATCGACTTCAGAAACTTGAATGATGCTTGCCCAAAAGATTCATACCCTCTCCCACCAATAGACCGGTTGGTAGACTCAACTACCGAATAAGGGCTCCTAAGTTTCCTAGATGCCTTCAGTGGATATCATCAAATAAGGATGGACCCCAAAGACGAGGAGAAGACCGCCTTCATCACCGAGGGTGGAACGTATTGTTACATCAGAATGCCCTTCGGGCTCAAAAATGCAGGAGCTACCTACCAGAGGTTGATGAGCAAGGTCTTTAATAACCAAATAGGGAGGAACATGGAAGTCTATGTCGATGACATGATAGTCAAGAGCAAGCTACCTACCGACCACGTTGCAGATTTAAGGGAAACTTTCCACCAGCTCAGAACCTTCGGGATTCGCCTTAATCCCGAAAAATGCATCTTCGGCGTAACCTTGGGAAAGTTTCTTGGGTACATGGTATTAGAAAGAGGCATTGATGCTAACCCAGAAAAAATTAAAGCCCTGCTTGAATTCCGAACTCCCGTCACAATAAAAGATATGCAGAGACTCACCGGAAGGATAACCTCTCTTAGCAGGTTTATTTCCAGGTATGGGGACCGGTGTCGAGCATTCTTCAAAGTCCTCACTAAGGCAGCAAAAAAGGAGGGCAACCTCAGATGTGATGATCACCCTTAGAATGAGGACTCCCAAAGGGCTTGGGAAGAACTCAAAATCTACTTAGCTCGTCTGCCCACTCTTCGGCAACCATGCGAGGGGGAGCCCCTCGTGTTGTACCTCACCGTCACAGAAAAAGCAGTAAGCTCGGTCCTGGTGAAAGAAGAAGGGCCGAAGCAATGGCCAGTTTATTATGTAAGCAAGTCCCTGCACGGTGCCGAAGTCAGGTATCCCTTGCTAGAAAAAGCTATATATGCCCTGGTACTGGCAGAAAGAAGATTGCGGCCATATTTTCAAGCTCACCCAATCATCGTCCGAAGTAGTCTACCTCTACGGGACGTCATGAGGAAAGTTGATCATTCGGGAAGGCTTTCCAAATAGTGTATAGAGCTTGGCGAGCACGACATTACTTATGAACCTCGGAAAGCCATAAAGGCTCAAGCGCTGGCAGACTTCATTGCCGAAGTACCCATCATCGAGGACAGCCATTCGGATCCTGGCGAAGATGAGCTAGAATGGACTTTGTATATAGATGGAGCCTCAGGGTCCGAACACCAGGGAGCCGGGGTAATTATCAGAGGCCCCGAAGGACTAACAGTAATGAAGGCCATCAAGTTCAGTTTTAACGTCACCAACAATATGGTTGAATACAAAGCTCTCATAGCAGGGTTGCGCCCTGCCAGAAAAATTGGTGTAAGAAACTTGAAAGCCCACAGCGATTCCCAGCTGGTAGTTCGGCAAACAGGAGAGGACTATGGGGTGAAGGACCTGACCTTGCAAAATACCATGACCTGGTAGCAAAGCTTATCCGAGAGTTCGACACCGTGCGAATAGAAAATATGCCTCGCCGAGATAATGCCGAGGCAGATTGCTTGGCAAAATCGAAAACATGCACCAAGGTGCTAAACCACCCGAGCATCGCAGTGCTGAGCATAGTAACTTTGGGAAAAGGATGGAAAGATCCGATAACAAGATATCTCGCAACCGGTGCACTCCCCGAAGACCCCAACGAAGCGGCAAAAGTACGAAGATGCTCTGGTCGTTTCTTCCTAATTGGAGAAGAATTATATCGGCAAGGATATGCAAATCCACTCTAGAGGTGTGTCGGCGAAGAGGATATTGAAATGATCCTCGAAGAAGTTCACGAAGGCGCTTATGGTTCGCACATTGGAACTGACGCCCTGGTAGCAGTGATACTTCGCCAAGGATACTTTTGGCCTACCCTAAGAAAGGATGCTAGGTAGTTCGTCTAGAAATGTGGTAATTGCCAAAGACACGCGAGTATCCAAAGGACACCCTCGGAATTGGTAACTTCGGCTGACTATCCCTGGCCCTTCGCAGTTTGGGGCATAGACCTCATTGGGCCACTCCTGACAGCGCCTGGAGGCGTGAAGTTCTGCGTAGTCGCAGTGAACTATTTCTCTAAATGGGTCGAGGCAGAACCCTTGGCGACTATCTCGGCAAAAGATGTGCAGAAGTTCGTATGGAAGAACATTGTATGCAGATTTGGCATACCAAGGGTGCTAGTAGCCGATAATGGGTCCCAGTTAACAGATAAGGGGTTCCAAGAATTTATCAACAACCTCGGAATAAAAATGCACTTCGCTCCAGTAGCTCACCCCCAAAGCAATAGGCAAGTAGAGGTATCTAACAGGACCATAAAAGATGGACTAAAAAAGAGGTTGGGGGAAGCAAAAGGGAAATGGCCAGGAGAGCTCCCAAGCGTGTTATGGAGCTACCGAACAACGCCCCGAAGAGCCACAGAGGAAACACCTTTTTCACTTGTTTCGATACAGAGGCTATCATCCCAATTGAGATAGTACAACCATCGGTACGGGTACAAGTGTTTGACGAAAGGGGAAATGACGTCGGCCTAAGAACTAAGCTTGGCCTCGTCAATGAGCACAGGGAAATAGCCGAGCTGAGAAGAAGAGCTTTTTAGCAAAGAGTCGCCGCGGCTATGAACTTGCGCGCCAGGCTAAAGGGAATAAAGAAAGGAGATCTCGTTCACCGAAAGGTTGAATTTGGACCCCGAAGACCATCCCATGGTGTACTTTATGAAAATTGGGAAGGTCCTTATCTGGTACTTGCCGAAGTGTGAAAAGGAGTTTATAAGCTCGGCGATACCGAAGGCGTAGAATTAAAAAATACATGGCATTCGGACGCCTTGAAAAAATTCTATGCTTAGGATTTTGATGGGAGTTAGAAAAATTTCTAAGTACAAAAGCTTCTTAGAAAATCTTTCTAAAGTACAAAAAGCTTCTTTTCACCAGAGCGGTCGCCGCTGAGCACGATTTAAGAGAATTTATGTACAAAGGTTATCAATCTTCTCTGAAGTTGGAAATTTACTTAAAAAGAATTACGTGAGGGCAATTCCAAGGCTAATTTCTATAATAAGCATGATTTTCCAAAGTCTCTTGAGTGAACGAGTTCGGGACAGTGGGAAATGAAAAAATCTTGCAAAAGACTTAGCCAAAAAATTTCCCAAAAGAAAGAAGAGTCTTTATTAACAAAGATGGCTCCGATTACAAATAACGAAGCTTGCCAAAAGAAGAAGTACAAAAAAAGAAGAAAAGAAGGCAAAGGACCCTAACACAAGCTAAGGAATCTTGGCGTCTCGAGAGCCATCAACCCCCGCATCCTTGTCTACCACCTTCGGCGCCGGAAGAGGAAAAGGCAAGTTTAGGTGCTCAATTTTGGACCAAGACCACCGAGGCCCCTCGAGAATGTTTAGGGCCACCAAGAAGGAGAGGTCTAGATCTGGGAACCTTTGCAGAACTTGATGCCGAGCAAGGCAAAAGCCGTCCTGAAAACCGACCTTGGTCACTTGCTCGGCCTTCTCCTTCTCGACCGCTAAATCGCAAGTTCCTTCCCAGATCAGCAATCTCCTTCTTTAATGCCTTCGTCTTCTTCTTCTTCGGCTCCTTCTTCAAAGACTTGACCTCGGCCTAGAGCACGGCATTCTCAGCAAGCACCTTCGCCAGGAGAGCCTTAGACTCTGACTTCTCCTTTTGATATGCCTCGTTTGCCGAAGTCAGCTTTGCCACCTTGGAGCCGAGGTCAGAAATCTTCTGGGACGAGTCTTTCAAGAGCTCCTCTTTTTCCTTCAATAACTCCTCCCGGACGGCAGCAACCTCCTTCTTTGCAGCTTGAGCCATCTCCGCGTTCTTGAGAACCAAGTTAGAGCACATGGCCTTAGATTTCTCCACACAGTCTAAGGCCCAGACTCGGAATGTCGCTTGCTTCGCTGCCCGAACCCTGAGGAGGCCAGTGTACCCCAACAGCTGTAAAGAAGTAAGAACAAAGTTAGTAAGGCAAAAAATGAGCCAAACACTTAGAAGAAATCAAAAGGAAAAGACAAAGGCCTGAAGTATACCTGGGCAGCGTGCTTAGAAATTTTGCAGCAAGGGACTCTTCGTCCGGGCACGCCTCGGAAATGGCCTTGAAAAAGGCCTCGGTGAGCATCCCCTTTCAAATTTGGTTGGCCATTTGCTCGCAATCGCCGGAGTACAAGTTCATGTCCTCCGTAAACGAACAGAAAGGCTCCTTCGGGATCTTCCCCTTCGGGATATGGGAATCCCGAAGGGCCCGTTTTCTGGGCGTGCTCAGCTGCCCATGCCAAAGATGGTACCTCCTCTGCACGGCAAGACGAGAAGCTTGTTAAGATGAGCAGTCGTCAAAATTCAAAAAAAAAAAACAAAAAAACAAACCTGGCGGCACCTCGGCAACATCATCGTCGGAATCCCGGACCCCCTCGGCAGACATTTCCTTGCCTTTGCTCTTGCGGCTCTCCTCGGCAGAAGGGACTTCCACCAAGGCGTCCAGAAGAGCCGCCGAGGAAGTGGGACTCCGAGAAGGGGCATCAGCGGCAACCTCGGTTGGTGGGGCAACAGCAGTGTCAGGCTCTTTGTGCGCTTCCTCGGGAATTTTCGGGGGAGGAAGAGGCGCGTCTTTCTTAGCCCGCTTTGCCGAGGATGGCTCGGCCCCAGACGATTTTTGCCTTTGGGAGACGGCCTTCTTTGTTTGCTCCCCCTTCTCGGCTTGACCAAGGAAGAGCGCCTTGTTGTAAGCAGTGAACTTGTCGCCCATCTCTGGAACAGAAGGAAAACATCAGTGTGATTCCAAGGTGTACCTATAGCAGAAATTTTTTTGAGATAACTTACGCTCACAAAAGGCCTTGTAAGTAACCTCCTTCCAGAGGAGTTTCACCAGCCAGGAGTCTTTCCCAGCGATGGCAGGAGCCGGCATCCCGAGGTCCATCTTATGCTCCTTCACTACCCCTAGTTCCCGAAGGACCTCCTCGGTCATCAGTTTTCACATAATGAGGATGGGGTAGAGGGAGCGTGAAAGGACCTCGGAATCCCAGTCGGAGACTGCTTGGATCTGACTATCGAAGTCTGCAAATCTGACCGCCAACTCAGGAGTCAGTAGCCTTTTCGGGTCTACAACATCCCTCTCCAGTCTTCCCCGAGCCCACTTGGTCAGAACGTACGACCAAGCCTCCTCCATCTTCAGAAAAAAGATTTTTCCTTGCCACCCTCGCCAGCTGTCCTTAGTGGCGAAGGTGAACATATACTTTTTGCTCCCTGATCCCGAGGTAGCATAAAGTAAAAGCCACCCTTCGGGACAGGGTAGAGCTTATAGTACTGCATAAAAAGAATGAAGTGGGGTTCTATTTTGAAAATGCAGCACATACAAAGGAAAGCGTTGAAATAGCAGTACGAGTTCGGGGGAAGTTGATTTACGGCAATGCCATGAAACTGGCAAAAGTCACAAATCACCTTCAAGGGAGGGTACCGAAGTCTAGCCCTCAGTTGGGCACGAAAAATGTAACCTCGTCCTCATTGTTCATGAAACTGAGAGTTTGGGGACCAGGAAGTCTAATGGTGCCGTAAGAAGGAAGAAATTTTTTTTTTGTCCATCTTTCCAATTTTTTTGGAGACGTACAGGAAGTATGATTGAGAAGAGGTTGCCAGCTTTCTGGAATGGGGGAAACAGTCATAAGAGGAGTTGGCAAAGACATTTTCAAAGAAAAAATGACTTCGGAGGATGAAAAATCGACTCCAGGAAAGCTGTCAGAAAAGCAAAAGAGCACAAAAAATCAAAGAATTTTGAAAGTCAAAACCCACCAAACACTTTGCCAAAGTCTGGGTTTGAAGTCGTCATCGTAAAATGTGGCTGGAAATCACCTAAGAAAAATTACCGCCGTGAAAAATTGCAAAAACAGTTGAGAGCAGGAGGAAAGCAATAGTAGAAGCTAAAGGAGACTATGACGGAGTAGGATATATATAGGCTGAGGGACAATAGGCGAATCGGCGTCATAAGTACTCCATGAAGGCGAACAGTCACCATAACTGCCCTCTGCATAAAAAGGTGCACCCGCCGTAACCAATGCAGTCCCCTCCAATGACAACGTGCCACATGTCAGTCGTCGCGCCAAAAGAGGGACACGCCTTCTGACACCCCTAAATCTTGGCGCGCCACTCCAGACTGACACACCTGGTTACGAAATGCGACATTACGTAGAGCTATAAAAGGGAAGAAGTAGGTTACCTCGAACACACCAAAAGACAGGCTATGGTCGAACAGCCTATGTCTTCGGACAAAAGGTACATCTTCGGCACAGGTATTACACACAGGGCCCCGGAGGGTGCCCTCCGAAAGCCAACAAAGCCGAAGTTTTCACTTCGGCCTTCCGAAGGGGGGCCTGTGATAGCCGAAGGGCTATCACCCCTCCTAGTATATACTCACTACGAATATGATGGTCGGGAAGCCTGGCGTCATCTGAGAGAGGTGCTATCAATGACCTTGAAAGGGGCAAAGTCAAACACCTCGAACTCGGGACTTCGGCTAGTGCGTCAATAATTTCAAGGACGCTACCAGCTCCCTCGTGGGACCTAATGAATCACCTTCGGAGATGAAGAACCAGCTATTTCAAGCAGGCGTGAATCTCCCCGAAGGTGGAACCCCCAAACCAGGGAACCCCCCGAACTACAGGCATAATTCCCGAAGAAGGGCGTCCGTACCAAAGGATGGCCTCGCCCAAAAGACCTCGGGAGTACGGCATGAGCATTTAAGGAGTCTCTGACATGTCACCCACGTGCGCTACATGCCGCCTCAAATGGTGGCCTGATGCACCGACACCGTCTAGGTCTTGTCATGACCTGTCTCAGTCCCAGACCCGAGGAGCCTACAAACGGCTACCTGTCCCCTATGCCCGGAAGTACAAACCACATCCGACCGAACACGTGTCACGATCTGAACAGGCTGGGCACCCCTATAAATACCAAGAAACAAGCCCTGGCGAAGGATGAGATCCCTTTCCCAGGGAAAACACAAGCAGGCCAGATCCCCCAGCTCCTTGCATTCTCTCCCCCTTCTCCTCCTAAAAAGTGCTAACTTGGGCGTCGGAGGCTCCTCCCCGGAAAGACACTCCGGGGACCTCCTAACCCCTTTCTCCCGAGCATTTCAGGAACACTCCCCTAGGAAATCTTTGCTCCAGGCATTCTCCCTCTCAGGAAGTCCCTCCCGGAGTCACAATGTCATTGGACAAAGATGCTGCCGGGCATCAGTGCTAACTTGAGGTACTTAATTAAAACACTTAAATAAAATAAATAAATAATACTTACTTGGTTAAGACCCGTCATTAACTAAGAGAGTCGTCACAGGTCTACAGTGAGGTTTCCAAATGATGACCCTCTCCTGATCATGGCAAGGATAGGAAGGTGGGATGTTAAAAGGGTGGCCACTGATGATGGGTCAAACACCAATGTTTTGTTCTCCAATTTGTTCCCGAACTTGGGTATTTCAAAGGGTGATCTCAACCTTATTACCTTGCCTACCTTTGGCATCAGTCCCTCAGAACTTCCCGTACTTGGGTAGATTGACCTAACCCTGATGCTAAATGGCTCCTCGGTCCAGACCAAGGAAGAACTCTTTGCTTCCACTGTGACAAGGTTCATCGTCATAGATGTTCCATCTTCATATAATGCCATCCTTGGAAGGCAGACATAGGGCAACCTTCACATTCATCTAGATGTGAACTACCTAACTATCACCTTTAGCATGAAGGATGGTGTTGCGGAAACATTCATTAATCAAGCCTAACTAAGAAACGTTTTTGTGAAAGCAAGATAGAGGCTAGTGAAAGTTCACATTCAGACTTCAACAGAGGAGCGTATCAAGCAAAGATGAGATAGAAAGTGAAAAAAAATGATTTTGAAAAAATAGAAACAGAGGATGTCGAACTTGTCCTTGGTCAAAGTACTTGAGTGGGGAAAAAACTGGCTGAATGTGACAAGGAAAAGCTTGTATCCCTTCTAGTAATGAACAAAGATCTATTTGCTTACTTTATGAAGGATATGCCCAGTGTAGACTTGGGTATAATTCAGCACAGTCTTAAAGTATGACTATAGGTGAAGCCTGTTCAATAGAAAAAATGTAGCCTTTCAGTGAACAAGAACAATTTCATTAAAATTGAAGTCCAACGACTAACAGAGGTAGGCATAAGAAAGGCAGTCAAGCACGCCGAATGGCTCAGCAACATTGTTGTTGCCACCAAGAAAATGAGCAATAAACTCTAAATGTGCATCAACTTTTGAAATATAAATGATGCCTGTCCAAAAGACTTGTATCCTCTACCACCAATAGACCTATTGGTAGACTTCATTGTCGAATATGGTGTACCTAGCTTCCTCAACGCTTTTAGTGGATGCCACCAAATTTGGATGGATCCCAAAGATGAGGAAAAAAACTACCTTTATTACCAAAGTTGAGACCTACTGCTATGTCAGAATGTCCTTCGGCCTTAAAAATGCAGGAGCCACATACCAAACACTGATGAGCACGGTATTCAGCTCCTAAATTGGGATAAATATGAAAGTATATGTCGATGATATGATAGTTAAGAGTAAACAATCTAGTAGTCATATCATAGACTTGGGGTAAACATTTCACCAACTTTAGAAATTTGGGATCTCTCTTAACCCTGAAAACTGTGTGTTTGGAGTGATTGCTGGCAAATTCCTTGGGTTTATGGTATCCGAGAGAGGTATCAGTGCCAACCTAGAAATTCTTAATGCTCGGCTAGGATTACGAACTCCCACAATGACCAAGGATGTACAGAGAGGCTTACGGGGTGAATTACAGCCTTTAGTAGATTCATCTCTAGATATGGAGATCGATAACAGCCACTCTTTAAAGTGCTCACCATAGTAGCAAAAAAAGAAGGTAACTTCCGTTTCGAGGAACATCTTTGGAATGATGATTGCCAAAAGGCTTGGGATGAACTTAAGACTTACTTAACCCATCTGCCGACACTTTGGAAACCACTAGAAGGGGAACCTTTCATCCTCTACCTCGCTGTCACTGAGAAAAGAATAAGTTAGGTACTAGTAAGAGAAGAAGGATGAAAGCAATGGCTGATGTACTATCTAAGCAAGTCCCTGCATGGTGCTAAAGTTAGGTACCCTCTACTGTAGAAGGCCATCTATGCCTTAGTACTATCAAGTAAGAGAGTTCGACCTTATTTCCAAGGACATCCTATCACAGTGTTAAGTAACATACCTCTTTAGGATATCACGAGGAAAGTAGACCACTTGGGATGATTGTCAAAGTGGTGCATCAAGCTCAGTGAGTTTGATATCACTTATGAGGCAAAGAAGGCAATAAAAGCCCAAGCGTTGGCAAATTTCATTGCCAAGGTGCCTAAAACCAAAGGTACTCTAGAAGACCTGGAAGGGGATGAACCTGAATGGATGTTATTCATCGATGGCACCTCAGGATCTGAACACCAAGGAGCACGAGTAATTCTCCATGGCCCAGAAGGTACGGTACCAATGAAGGCCATCAAATTCGGTTTCAATGTCACCAACAATGTTGCCGAACACGAAGCCCTCATAGCAGGCTTAAGACTGGAAAAAAAGTCAACATCAAAATCTGAAAGCCCACAGTGATTCTTAGCTAGTGGTGATGCCCGACAGCATCTTCATTGTATGACAGGCTAAGCCTGGGAGAGACTTCCGGTGAAATGGTATCTGCAAGATCTTGAAGAAAGTGGGTTAGAGGTTGCCCGAAGTGTGTTTCTAGGGGAAAGGCCTCTGACGCCTAGGTCAATATGTAGGAGAAAAGTTGTTTAAGGGTAGAGAGTATAGAGGAAAAGGTCCCCCATTTCTTACAAAGAAGCCTTCTAAGTATTTATAGGAGGGTGGAGGGAGGAGGCCATTTTTCGCAGCCTACCCAGATCATGACATGTGTTCGACTAGATCTGGTCCGTACATTCAGAGGCAAGTATCTCCAGCTAGCCATAAGTAGTCCCGACTAGAGGGTAGGAGTGTGTGCGAGGCCTCATTGTTAGAGGTTCCTTAACCGTATTTATCATTTCTACGTAAGACCCCTTCGGACATGTGAGACCCCTTGGAGTATAGATTTATCCCCGAAGGCTACCGGAGAAGGCCTTTTGGAAGGGCAGACCATCTTCAGGAGACCTTTTCCTTTGTCAAGGAGGATAACCTTATTCGTCAAGGTTGGTAGCTCGCAAGATTGAGGGTGGCGAGGAGACTTTTTCCTGAAGTTGGCCAAACAACCTTCCGAGGCTGGTGCGATAGAATCTTCCAATGTTCGTGCTATGACTGCCTGAGGGTGGTGTCAGGTTAGCCACTTAGGATTTCTTATGGGTGATAGCCCTTCGGCTATCACATGCCTCCCTTGGAGCAGCCAAAGCTGAGTCTTCGGTACTAATCACTCAGGAGCATGTCATGGAAATCCTGCTTTTTTGGATAGGTAAATCTGTCCTTGGCGAAACAACTTGCTTCCACTAGCTCCTCAGATCGAGATACTTTCTTTTTGCTGAAGTTGTATTCTTGGCATTTTCTAGGGTTCCTTGTTTGTGTTCCATTCTCTGGATTTAGGCCCTTGATTAGGACGTTGTTCCAAATTAACTTACCTTTTCCCGTGAAGTCACACCTTCCGATTCGTAAGGAGTTGGGTTGTACCTTTAAGCCGAACACTCAATTTTGGTGGAGCTGTACCTTCGGAGGTGAGGGGTTGTTCTGTTCTCAAGCTGAATTCATGACTTAACCGAGGTTACATTTTCGGGGGTGAAGAGCTAATGCCTTCTATCAGTGAACCGTCTAGCGTTCTGACTGGGCAATCGTGTCACTTCGGAATAGGCAATATAGACCTACTAGTGTCAGAAGGTATGCCCTCATTTTTCTCATCATGTGACACATGTCCTTAGTTTATTGCTGACCCATCACATCCGTTACATCGGTTACGTCCCTTCACTTATGGAGGGTCATTATGGCAACGCTTCGCCTGCCTCTTACGGTCTATATAAAGCATTTCTTATTTAGAGTTTCCACCGTTCTTCAACTTTCATTTATTTTGGTCTCAGATTTCCTCTCACCATCCAGCTTTCTTTTGCAATGGTGTTAGCGGCGGAGCAATTTCCAGTGAGCTTTGCAGCGTCTCCGAAATTCCTCTGTGTTTTGAATAGGTGGGTTTTCTTTTGAAGTCGCTCTTCTTCTTCCCATTTTTTTTCTTTCTTTCCTCTATGCATGTGAGGTTAGTGTCCTATTCATTGAAAATATCTTCTTCTTATCCCAAGGATCATTGAGTTCCCAAGAGTTGGATTCCTCTCAACTCTCATCTGAGCTGTGCCACTTTGGAGAAACTAAAGAAGTGGTCGGCCAAATTTTTTCTTCCTTCTTATGGCTTCACCAGGCTTCACGGACCTACTATGCCGAACTGCCTTCGTTGTCATGATGAGGTTGCCATCTTCAGAGCACAACTGAAGGTAGGTCTTCGGTATCCTCTACCGAAGATGGTTTGTGACTTTTACGAAATTCATGGCATAGCCATTAACAAACTTCCCCCGAACTCCTCTCTTACTTTAACACCTTTCTTTGTATCTATGGGATTTTCAAAATAGAGCCCCACTTCATATTTTTCATGCAATATTACAAACTTCACCCCATCCCAAAGATGGGTTCTACTTCTTGCTCCCTCGGGGATCTGGCAGCAAGAAGTTTACTTTCACTTTTGGAACCAAGGATAGCTGGCGAGGTTGGCAAAAAAAATAATTTTTCCTGAAAGTAGGTGAAAAGTGGAAGCATATTCCCGCAAGGTGGACTTCTGGAATACTTGACATTGACATGATGGAGCCGTCAAAGCTGCTTACCCTCAAACTTGAGTCTTAGTTCGAGGAGTTCGACAACCGTATTTGGGCAGTAACCGATGATAGCCAAAGTACGGCATTCGGTAAGTCGAGTGTTACTCACAAGGAGTGCCTGTGGAGACCTCGAAAAGGATGAAGTTTGGCACCTCGAGCATACGAATTTGGTGGCCAGCCAGCACCTCTAAGGATGACAGCTCCGACCTCGAAAATATAGCGCGTCGCCTCGCTTGGGAAGCCGAACTACCTTTGGGGAGAAGGACCCACCACTCTTGGTAGAGAAAGCCCCCCGAATAGGGAACTTCAGGGCTAGGGAATCCCCCAAACTACTAGCACGACCCCGGAAGAAAGGTCCTCGCTCCGAAGGACATCCTCGAGTAAGGGGACATCGGGGGTACGGCAGAAGCATTTAAGGAGCCTCTGACATGTCGCCCGCACACACTACATGCTGCCCTCACATGCGCTCTGACATGCCGAGACAGTGCACGTCCTGTCATGTAGGACTATGACTGCCCCAGCCCGTGGCCCGAGGAGGCTACAAGCGGCTGGGCCCCATGCTCAGAAGGTACCAATTACATCTGACCGAACACGTGTCACGATCTGAGCAGGCCACACCCTCCTATATATACCCAGGAAATGGCATCACCAAAGGATTTTTCTTTCGGACTCTCATGAAAAGAGATAACAGGCTTGAACTTCTGACCCTTAATACTTCTCTCCGCCTCCAAAGAGCTAACTTGGGCGTCAGAGGCTCCTCCCTGGAAAAAGACTCCAGGGACCTCCTAACCCCTGTTTTTTGAGTGTTTCAGGCATATCCTCCTGGGAAACATACACTTTAGGTGTTCTCCCTCGCTGGAAGTCCCTCCCGGCAGCACCATGTCACACAGCGATGATGCTGCAGGGCATCAACCAACTGGTTAGACCAAGCTTCTTCACGTGCACTGTACCCCTTCCTGATCAGATGGAACCTCATGACCGAAGAATTACTTTGAGAGCTCGAGGTCATCAAGGAGCATATCATTGACTTAAATATGTCAAAACTAGTAGTGGACAGGAAGAAGTCCTAGCTAGTCATGTTCCTTCGAGGTGAACTTACGTATTCGGTGCTTGTGAAGAGTAAGCTTTTTTCCTACTTTTCATTTTGTAACTTATCCGTACTTGCACTGATGTTTTTCTCTTTGCAGAGATGGGTGACAAAATCAGTGGCCTTCTACAAGAGTTTGTTCCTCAGTCAAGCCGAGAAGGGGGAACAGCAGAAGAAAAAGGCACCCAAGAGAAAGAAAGTGCTAGCTGGACCATCTTCGGCCCTAAAGTCAAAAAAGACTAGGGAGGACTCCCTTTCCCCTCTTCTCAAAGACCATATTGGGGCACTAAACCAAACATCTATGGGTGTGACACACCTTTGGAGGCGGCCATCTTCTCAGCCACTCTAAGTCCCCATATTGTTGTTGAAATGTTAGGGACTTCATTGTGGGAGATTTCTACCGGGGAGGCCCAAGAAAGGCGGAATTTGCAAAGGGAAGGAGATCCCTTTTGAAGTACTCGACGTTAGTGATTTTAACGCCGAACTCGTACCAGGTTTATCTCTTAGCCATTCATTTATGCACTTTGGATTTTTTGGAATTTTTGACCTTGTAGATGAATGGCTAAGAGATAATGCAATAATAGATCTTTGGCATGACTTTGCAGAGGATAGGGCTTAAGCGGTGTGGATGATAGACCACCTTCGGTGTACGACCATTCGGGAGTTGAAGATTTTGAATGACAAGGTCCTGAAGGAGCCCTTCTGGACCTTTACCGAGGATATGGACCTGTTCTCTGAAGACTATTAGAAGAT
The DNA here is from genome assembly GCA_005392925.1 of Aquilaria sinensis. NCBI lineage: Eukaryota > Viridiplantae > Streptophyta > Magnoliopsida > Malvales > Thymelaeaceae > Aquilaria > Aquilaria sinensis. Next base: position 114,070 of record SMDT01003152.1, on the reverse strand, counting down.
GGTCCCTCAAATGGTGAGTGCCATCATGACCAATGTGACCTTCCAAACTTTGACCGAGGAGTGCCCAAATGAGGAGGTCCTTGTAGCTCGGATGACTGAGCATGCTGCTCACGTAGTTAGTTGTACTTAGAAAAATTTTGATTTGGCATTGTCTTGAAACTTGTTGTAGGTCACATCATGTATTTTCCACTTGAAGCTGCTAGCCTATGGTGGCTACTTTCGGGCACGGGCAACCAAGCAGTCTTCCATCCGAAGTCAGTAAGAGGAGACCTTGGCCTTGGCCAAGGAATTGTTTGCGAGCTCGTGTGTTAAATACGGTGAGCTCAAAAAGATTGCAAAGGAGAACCTGGCCAAGCTTCACCATGGGGTGCTAGAGAGTTAAAGGGGGCTCTTTGACGAGTGCTCCTAAAAAATATCAGACCTCAGGGAGAGGGTTGTCGAGCTAACCTTGGAGAGAGAGGTTGTTCATAAGGAGAAAGAAGACATCATAACTGACCTTACCAAGTGCTTGGAGATCAATTTTGAACTCCTTGCCAAAAGAAAGGTGTTGAAGAAGCAGAAGATGAAGAAGAAGAAGGCTGAGAAGGAGATGAAGGCATTTAAAAAAGAAGTGGAGCATCTGAAGACCAAGAAGGCTAAGGCAGAGGAGGTGGCAAAGTCATCGTATCAAGATGGCTTCTGTCTCGCTCACCATTAGATGATGCTTTGGTACCTGACCTCGATGTCTCCTGTCTCCGGGCACTTGAAATTCCTGAAGGAGCTTCCTCACCATGGTCAAAGGTGGAGTTCCTGAATCTCCTAAAGCTTCCCCCTTCGGCTGAGGATGATGAAGATAAAGTTGAAGATGATGCTAAGGATGTCAACGCGAAAGAGCCCGTAGATGGGGAAGATGACCTTTAGGACTTTCCTTTGTTGTTATTTTTTTTTCACTTTTGTACTTATTCTTTGCACCTTCTAATGGAATTACCTTCATTTTTCAAAATTTTGGCTAAATCCCAAATTAGCACTATCTTCAGCTCGCACTGTTTGACTTTGACGCATCTTCGGTGTTGACCACCTTCGGGCAATTTGGAAACTTCGATTCAGTACCAACCAACCATGTTCAGTCATGTACTTGCCGTGACGAAAATACTATCAATAACTGTTAAATATATTTCTAAGTGTTTAAGAATATAATCAACCATATTCAGATTTAACCTGCTTTGTACAAAAACACTCATACATTTTTGGGATTACCCATATTCGGTCATCCACCTTCGGTAATACTAGTTAAGTATTACTCATGCACTTTCGAAAGACACCATATTCGGTTAACCATATTCAGAATTGACCTTCTTTGTACAAAAACACTAAGGTACTTTCAGGATTACCCATAGTCATCCACCTTCGGTAACAGTTAGTGTAGAAATTTTTCAAAAAATTATAATTGTAAATTTTTTTCAAAGAGTCAGAATGCCATGTGCTTTTCAACTCTTCTCCTTTGGGTTTTCTGAGCTTATAGACTCCTGGCCGAATTTCCTTGATCACTAAATAAAGTCCTTCCCAATTTGCCCAAAGTACTCCATGAGATGGTTTTCAGGATTCCAGTTCAGCTATTCAGACAACAAAGTTCTATTTTCTTGATCCTTTTTGGTTTAACATGCAAGTTCGTAGCAATTGCTACCCTTTGTTGAAAGGCTTTTCTTTTGAGTTCAGCCATCTCTCTATGTTCATCGAGCATGTCTAATTTAGCTCTTAAGCCGAGGTTGTTCCTTTCTTCTCCAAACACCTATATTTTGATAGACGGTTGTATGACTTCCACGGGAATAATGCCCTTGGTGCCAAAGACGAGTGAGAAAGATGTTTCTCTAGTGTCTCTTCTAGTGGTTGTTCTATAACGCCATAGCACACTCTGGAGTTCCCTTGGCCATTTTCCCTTTGCCTCTTTCAATCACTTTTCAAACCATCTTTTCTTATCCTATTAGGCACTTTAACTTGTCCATTGCTTTGAAGATGAGCAACTGAGGCAAAGTGCAATTTTATGCTGAGGTTGGTTACAAATTCCTGGAATCCTTTATCAGTGAATTGGGAACTGTTATCCGCTACAATCACCCTAGTCACACCAAATCTGCATATGATGTTCATCCAGACAAATCTCTGTATGTCCTTCACCAAAATTGCTGCCAAAGGCTCAGCCTCGTTCCACTTAGTGAAATAATCTACGGCAACAATGCCGAATTTCACTCCTCCTGGAGTTGTCGGGAGAGGACCAATGAGATCAACACCCCAAACAACGAAGGGGCAAGGGTAGTTTGCTGAAGTTATGGCTTTCGAGGGTAATATTTGGATGGGCGCATGTCTTTGGCACCCATCGTACTTTTTGATGAACTACCTCACGTTCTTCCTCAAAGTAGGCCAAAAATATCGTTGCTGAAGTAGTACCCCAGCAAAGGCGTCAATCCTGATGTGAGACCCACATGCTCTTTCATGGACTTCTGTGAGAACTGCTTCAATGTCACCTTCACTAATACATCTTTGTAGCGAGTTTGCGTACCCTTGTTGGTACAATTCTTCCCCGATGAAGAAGTACCTTCGCAGCTTCAATAGGGTCTTCAGGGAGTTTCGAAGTTGTGAGATATTTCTTGATAGGATCCTTCAATCCTATGTCCAAGGATGCTATGGACATTATTGTTATGCTTGGTTGATCCAGTACTTTAGTGGGCTCCTTTAATTTGGCCAACGTATCAGCTTCCATATTAACCCGTCGGGGTATGTTTTTTATCTGCACCCTGTCAAACTCTTGGATAAGCGTCTTTATGAGACTATGGTACTTTTCCAAGTTCGAGTCTTTTGCACCGTAGTTCCCTGTCAGCTGCTGGACCACCAGCTGAGAATCATTGTGGGCCTTCAGATTTCTAACACCGACTTTTTTCCCAATTGTAAGCTTGCTATGAGGGCGTCGTATTCGGCTACATTATTGGTGACACTGAAACCGAACTTGATAGACTTTGAAGCTTTCATACCTTTAGGTCCCCGCAGAATTATTCTGGCTCCTTGATGTTCAAAATCGGAGGTGCCAATAGGTGATATCATATTCATCGAGATCGATGCACCACTTTGATAATCTTCCAGAGTGGTCTACCATTGTCATGATATCCCGAAATGGTAAGTTACTTCAGACTGCAATGGGATATCCTTTATGGCCAAAGTCTCCTTCCAGTCAGTGCTAAGCCATAAATGGCTTTTCGTAGTAGTGGATACCTAACTTCAACATCGTGTAAGGACTTGCTTACATAGTACACCCGCCATTGCTTTCCTCCTTCTTCCCTTACAAGTACTGAACTTACTGCCTTTTCAATGATGGCAAGGTAGAGGATAGGAGGTTCTCCTTCTAGTAGTTGCCGAATTGTTGGCAAACAGGTTAAGTAGCTCTTGAGTTCATCCGAAGCTTTTTGGCAATCTTCGTTCCGAGGGTGTTCCTCGAAACTGAAGTTGCCTTCATTTTTTGCTGCTTTGGTGAGCACCTTAAAGAATGCTTAGCACCGGTCCCCGTATCTAGAGATGAATCTACTAAGCATTGTGATTCTTCCCGTAAGCCTTTGCACATCCTTGGTCATCATGGGAGTTTAGAATCCTAGCAGGGCCTTAACCTTTTCTAGGTTGGCATCAATACCCTTTTCAGATACCATAAACCCAAGGAATTTGTCAGCAGTCACCCCAAAGGCACACTTTTCAGGGTTAAGACAGATTCTGAATTCCAGAAATTGGTGGAATGTTTCGCTCAAGTCTATGATATGACTACTAGGTTGTTTGCTGTTAACTATCATATCATCGACATATACTTCCATATTTCTCTCAATTTGGGAGCTGAATACCCTGTTCATTAGCCTTTGGTATGGTGCTCCTACGTTTTTAAGGCCGAAGGGCATTATAACGTAACAGTAGGTTCTGACTTCAGGGATGAAGGCAGTCTTTTCCTCATCTTCAAGATCCATCCAAATTTGGAGGTATCCACTAAAAGTGTCGAGGAAACTAAGTAGACTGTATTTGGCAGTGGAGTCTACCAATTGGTCTATTGGTGGTAGAGGATACGAGTCGTTCGGGTAGTCATCGTTTATATTTCGGAAGTTGATACACATTCAGAGTTTATTGCTCCTTTCCTTGGTGGTGACAACAATGTTGCTGAGGCATTCGGGGTACTTGACCTCCTTGCCTCCATTAGTCATTGGACATTGGTCTTAATGAAGTTTTTTTTGTGCGCTGATAGGCTACGCTTTTTCTGTCGAATAGGCTTCACCTCTGTGCATACTTTAAGACAGTGCTAATTTATACCAGGGTCTACCCCGGGCATATCCTTTGAAGAGTAAACAAATAGATCTTTGTTCAATAATAGAAGAGACACAAGCTTTTCCTTGTCAGCTTCGGCCAATTTTTTTCCTACTCGAGTACTTAGGCCCGGGACAAGTTCTACATCCTTTATTTCTATTTTTTCAAGATCACTTTTTTCTCCTTCTACCGTGTCTTCGCCGGCCATGCTCTTCTCTCTTAAAGCCTGTGTGTGAACTTTTATTGGGCTCTATCTTGCTTTCCTAAAAACATTCCTTACTTTGGCTTGACCAAAGAGTATTTTCGTGTCAGCTTCCTTCGTGCCGAATGTGACCGTTAGGTATTTCACATCTGCGCAAATGTGAAGATTACTCTGTGTTTGCATTCCAAGGATGGCATTATATAAAGAAGGGACGTCTATGATGATGAACCTCATCATAGTGAAACCAAAGAGCTCTTCCTTGGTTTGAACCAATGTTCCCCTTAGCATCAAGGGTAGATCAATCCACCCGAGTACTAGGAGTTTCGAGGGACCTACGCTGGAAGTAGGAGAGGTAATGGGTTTAAGGTTACCCTTGGAGATGCCTAAGTTCTGCAACAAATGGGAGAACAAAATGTCAGCATTTGACCCATCATCAATGAGCACCCTTTTAACTTCCCAACTTCCTATCCTTGCCATGATTAAGAGAGGGTTGTCGTGTGGAAACTTCACGGTAGACCCATCTTTCCGAACAAGCTTGTTCATCGAGTTGTAGAATTTCATCATCAAGATTTCCCGAGCTTTCCTTTTCCTCTCAGTCAAGGGTATTCTAGTTGTGATTGTCTAGATTATTCCTGCCAGAGGTGGTGGGTACTTTCTAGGGCTTTGGTTTCGATACCGATCGGAATCATTGTCCTTATCCTCTCCTTTCCTCTCTTCTTTTTTTCTTTCTTAGGCTTTAGGTGATGACATCAGCAGGTAGCATCGAAGTTTCCCTTGCCTAATTAAAGATTTAATATACTTTCTCAGCTGGAAGCATTCTTCGGTATCGTGCCCGTGGTCCCGATGAAATTGACAGAATTTCTTCATATTCTTCTGGTTGTCCGAGGTCATGGCCTTCAAACATTGGATTGCCGTTCCTTGCGTTTCCATGGCCATTAGGATGTTAGTTCTTGTAGTATTTAGGGAGTGAATGATACTAGCTTGTCTCCTATTATTTTCTGATGCTTGGCACTTCCTTCGGTGGAATACTGAGGTTGCTGACTTAAACTTTTGAAGTGACAATGCTCAGACTTCAGGCCGCCCATCCTTAGCTCATTGGCTGTCATGTGCTGCTCGGCCCTTTGGTAGAATTCTCCGAGGGTATTAGGGGGGTCCTTGGAGAAGTCATAGAAGAGTTATGAGTCCCTTCTTAGTCCCCTAATCATGGCGAGGAAGCGGATTATGAGATGAAAGTCCAACACACTGAGGGCATCTCGATTGAACCTTGTGACATAGTCACAAATCGTTTACCCGTTCTTTTGGGCCATGTGAAACATTTGGACGGGCATATTTGCCATCGGCCTACTTTCAATGAACTGCTGGGTGAAGGAGGTGGACAACTCTTGGAAACCCATTATGGTTCCGGGGGCCAAGGAGTTGTCCTATGCAATTGCCAGCCCCGACAAGGTGACTTTGAAGCATTTGTAGAGAGTGGTGTCATAGGTGCCGTGAAATACCATGCTTCGCTTATACTTCATCAGATGAGCTTATAGGTCACTGTGCCCATCATATGTTTCCAGACTTGGTACTCAGAAGTCGCTGGGCATTGGTGCCTCTATGACGGTATGGATGAAGGGGGACTCCTCTCTGATGAAGGTCTCGGATAGCCTTGACTAGACAGGCTTCCGAGAGACCTCTTTTTCCACCTTTTCCATCCTCTTGAGGATTTTCCGCATCAGGATGGTAGTACCATCCTATCCTCATTGCCTGGTAGTCCCCGGCAACGGAGAATGATGTCTTCTTTTTGGGGAGTAACTTCTTTAGCGTAGGGATAAGGTCCTTCCATCTGTGGATGGACTTCACCGGCGGGAAGTTCTAGGCTTTTTTGACCCAGTCCCTGTAGTGTGACGTCCCCAGGACTGTATGTCCTCCATTGAGGACTCATCCTAAGAACCCTCACTTCCAGAGCTTCAATGAGGTGACTTGTGACTTTTCTCCAGGTGTGCATTAGGAAAGGATGCTCATTTTGAAGGTGCTTGCGACCATCTTTGGTTAAGCTGTTGTGTCATTTCAGCCATCATGGAGCGCTAAAAGTCATGTGGAAAGCCCATCGTGACCGTTAGAAGATGTTCATCCTCTAGCAGAGAAGTCTCTGCCGTGGGTGGTTTAGTCATTGCTTGAGTTTCTGATGCAGACTAAGTGTTACCACCTCACAAAATTGGAGAATTAAAATCCATTATAATGTGTAATTGTCACCATAGTGATTGAAGTGTGGGGGGTAAAAGGTATGATGAGCACCTCCTTAAAAGTGTTCCAAGTTGGTAACTTGGTCCTTGAGAAAAGCCTTAAGGGTTGCTTGTTTGTCACACAACGTATGGACTTTTTTGTAAGGTTTTGGAAATTCGGGTACTCAATTGCAAAACTATCAAGAAAGAGACTTGGTGAGTTATGGGAAGGATATAAATGGTATGAAAGTTCTGTTGGAGGACCAAATTACTCATGGAAGACAAGTTTGGACAAAGGAAACACTAAAGGCAATAAGGACCTAAATGTCCTAGTGTAAACCTTAAGGTGTTCAAGCTTTTGACTTAAGTCTAAGGGTGGAATTGTGGGGTTATCCCACCATGGGGGAGGAAGCCAAGACTTGATAATTAGTAAAAAATGTTGGGCATATGTGTACCAATGAGTTTAATACAAAGAAACCATAATTAGTGAGAAGGAAAATGACATAGAGCAAGGTTAAGCTTGTTTAAGTGTATTTTGTGCCCTTAAGCTCATTTAAGGCCATTTAAGTGGCCAAATCACTTATCCCTCTCTCATTTTTGTCCTCCCTAGCCCACGAACACAGCCATATTTCCTCCATAGCCATCACACCTTCAAACTTGCAATTGATTGAAATTGAAGGCAAAAGGAAGCAATTGGAAGCAAACTAGAGCTATTTCCTGGATAATTCAAGGATCAAGCTTGCTTTTCGGCCTACCCACTTTGGTACGGGTTCTCTTGCTCTCATGGACTGTTTTTTGAAATTTTCAAACATCCATGGAGCTAAGGCTAAGCTTGGAAGAGAGCCATGTGCTTAATGGACCAAGCTTAGTGAGGGGAGTGCACTTATTGAAGGTTTTGTGACCTAATGTGAAGTGCACAATGATGGCAGTAAAGTGAGGGTTTCTAGAGCCCAAAGTTAGTACTAACTAGTGTTAAAATCCTCCTAAGACCAAGCATTAGCTTGAGGAGGGCTGCCATTGTCATTTATTTAAGATTGTTATGTGTTTTATGGACTAACCTATGGTATATGTTGCGGCCACATTTCATGTGTTTGTTGTTTGTGTTTGGCTGCTGCATTTGATTGCTATATATTGTATATATTCATTTTGGTTTTTTTGTTTTAGTGTCTTTGGATGAAGGTTTTAATGGTAGTCACATTGCCTACTGAATCCAAGTGTTACCCTTACTAAGTTTCTCAATGAAATTTACTCCCCTCAATTCTGTCATTTCAGGTCCAGCTGAAAGATCACCTTCAAACTAACCTTTTTTGTTTGAGTTTTATTCTGAAATTTTAGTTACATGAATTTCCATATGTCTAGTTATGATCTGGAAATTTTGATCATTTTTGGAGCAGATTTGGTAATTTTAATGGTGGTACTTATTGTGTTGTGCAGCAGTTGTTCAGCATCCTGTTTTTGGAGTCCATTGTGTCTCAGGACCTCCTGTAACCTAGGGTGCGTATTTAGTTGAATTAAGACCATATTGTAGTGCATGTATGCATGTAAATGTATTGTATGTAAAATGAGACAAGTATATGAACATTTGAGTAATGTTTTGGCTATGTAAGTGATGTGGTGCAAAGCTGCCTAAGTGTGAATGATAGGCTGCTTACTTGTAAATTCTATTTTGGCCACATAAAGTTGCTAGATGCAAGAGCATGTAATTCCTATGTGTAATGGACATATATGGGATAGCCGTGGAGGGTTTTCCCCTTGTGAATGAAGTGTTTGCACACTTATGAAATTTTGTATGGGCAAAATGGTCAGAAAGTAACCAGATTTTAACTCTTGGACTTAAAGTTCTATATCTCCCTCTGTAGAAGGAATATTGCTATGAACTTTTGAAAACACCTAGAGAACCTCTATAGGTTGAACTAGGATTTGGAATATCTGAATTTGGAGCCCTGTAGCAAAAGATATGACATTGCAAATTTGGCTAAGTTACTGTTCATTTGGTCAAAATTTTGTAACCAACTTCAAAAATCCATGACTTGGTCCATAGGTGGGCTATTGACGTAAAAAAAATTCCTTGGTTTTTCTAAGTCTCTACTTGGTAATGGAGCAAAGAAAACATGGGGGTATGTGGCTAGAATGGTACAGTTTATTCATGGAAGTTACAGGTGCAGTGGCTGGTCACTAGAACTTTGCCTAATGTGTGGTAGCCAAGATTAAGACTTGTGCTAGTGTTTTCCTTCTTTGATGCCATGGTGTGCAGGAAATGTGAATATGTGTGTGATGGTTGGACCAATATGCATGTGCTTACATAGTGCCAAAGAGGGCCACTTGGGTATGCACACTAAGGGTAGTGTTCTGATGGCCTTCAAAACATTACCAATCCTGGGAGTTTAAATGCACAATTTTGGCACCATAATTGGACTACCCCGAAGTGGGTAACACTAAGATGTTGGGAGTCCCTTGTCCTTTGAACACCAAGTCTCAACAAGAACAACTTGGGAATAGGTTCCCACAGACGGTGCCAAAATGATGCCCGGCGGCATCTTCATTGTATGACATGTTGAGCCTGGGAGAGACTTCCGGTGAGAAGGTATCTGTAAGATCCCGAAGAAAGCAGGTTAAGGGCTCCCTGGAGTGCATTTCTAGGGGAGGAGCTTCTGACACCCAAGTCAGTATATGGGAGAGAAGTTGTTTAAGGGTAGAGAGAATAGAGGAGAGGGTCCCCTATTTCTTACCAAAAAGCCTCCTAAGTATTTATAGGAGGGTGGAGGGAGGAGGCCATTTTGCGTAGCCTACCCAAATCGTGACATGTGTTCGACTAGATCTAGTCCATACCTTCAGAGGCAGGTATCTTCAGCTAGCTATAGGTAGTCCCGACGAAAGGGTTGAACCGTGTACAAGGCCTATTTGTCAGAGGTTCACTAACCATATTTGTTGTTTCTCCATAGCACCCGTTTAGAGGTGTGAGACCCATTTGGGTAGAGATTTATCCCTGAGGGCTACCAGAGAGAGCCTTTCGGAATGGCGGACCATCTTCAGGAGACCTTTTTCTCTGTTAAGGAGGATAGCCCTATTTGCCAAGGTTGGTAGCTTGCAAGTCCGAGGGTGGCAAGGAGACTTTTTCCCGAAGTTGGTCAAACAAGCTTCTGAGGGTGGTGTGGTAGAATCATCCGAGGTTGGTGCTATGATTGCCCGAGGGTGGTGTCAGGTTAGCCACTTATGATTTCTTGTGGGCGATAGCACTTCGGCTATCAAGTGGTCCGGCAGATGACCGGGGATTATGGTGTGAAAGATCTGAACATGGAAAAATACCGCAATTTAGTAAAAGGGCTTATCCAAGAATTCGACAGGGTACAGATAGGAAAATGTGCCTCAACGAGATAATGTGGAAGCGGGCACTTTGGCCAAATCAAAGCAATAAACCTAAGTGCTCGATCACCCAAGCATAGCAATAATGTCCATTGCAACCTCGGGCAAGGAATGGAAGGATCCTATAAAAAAATATCTCACGACTTCAGAACTACCCGAGGACCCTCTAAAAGCCATGAAGGTATGAAAGTGCTCAGGTAGATACTTCTTGATCAGAGAAGAATTGTACTGACTTGGGTATGCGAATCCACTACAAAGATGTATAAATAAAGATGACATCAAAGCAGTTCTCACCAAAGTCCATGAAGGAGCCTATGGATCTCACATCGGGATCAACAACCTAGTTGGGGTACTACTTTAGCAAGGGTATTTCTGGCTTACTCTGAGGAAGGATGCAAGACAATTTGTCAAAAAATGTGATAGGTGCCAGAGACACACACTTATCCAAAGAGTACCCTTGGAGGCAATAACATCGGCTAACTATCCTTTCCACTTCGCAGTTTGGGGTATTGACCTCATTGGTCCTCTCCCGACGGCCCATGGAGGAGTGAAGTTTTGCTTAGGTGCAATGGATTCTCTCAGCAAGTGGATTGAGGTGGAGCCTCAAGGAACAATCTCAGCAAAAGACATTCAAAGGGTTGTCTAGAAAAAGAACATATGCCGATTCGGTGTGCCGAGGGTGATAGTAGTAGATACTGGATCCCAATTCATTGATAGGGGATTTCAGGAATTTGCCATCAACCTCAACATAAATTTACATTTTGCCCCAGTTGCTCATCCTTAGAGCAATGGACAAGTTGAGGTGTCCAATAGGACAATAAAAGATGGTTTAAAGGAGAGGTTAAAATAAGCTAAGGGAAAATGGCTTGGAGAACTTTTGAGTGTACTACGAAGTTATCGAACAACTCCTAGAAAAGCTATTGGTGAAACACCTTTCACACTCATATTCAGCACAGAGGCCATTATTCTTGTCAAAGTCGTACAATTGTCTATCAGAGTACAAGTGTTCGACGAAGAAGGGAACAACCTCGGTCTAAGAACCAAGTTAGATATGATTGATGAGCATTGGGAGATGGCCAAACTTAACAGAAAAGCCTTTCAACAAAGGGTAGCCATTGCTACAAACTTGCGTGTCAAACCTGAAGGGATCAAGAAAGGATACCTTGTTCTACGAAAGGCAGAACTAAGGCCCTGAAGACCATCCCATGGAGTAGTTTGGGCAAATTCGGAAGGATCTTATTTGGTCCTCAATGAAGTTAAGCCAGGAGTCTATAAGCTTGGAAATTCAGAAGTAGAAGAATTGAAAAACACATGGCATTCAGACTCTTTGAAAAAATTCTACACTTAGAAAATTTCAATTGAAGGATCTTTATTATGAGAATCTTCCAATGGAGTATAACCAAATATGGCAGTTACCAAAGTTACTTAAGTAATCCTATACTAGTTTCACAAAATACGATTAATTCCAAAAATACCTAAGTGTTCTTGTATATAGCAAATTTTTGGAAAACCTTGCTCGAATTATGTTCAAACATTTAGAAAATATTTCTTGAATCCTTGATAGTATTTTTGTCAAGGATAGTACATGACCAAATCTATGGGGTTTTACCTAGCCGAAGGTTGTAAGCTAGGCGAAGATGGTTGGTCAGCCAAAAAGTTCACAAACTAGAAATACTCACTGAAGATAATGCCATTGTGGACAATTAAAAGGTGCAAAGTACAACAAAAAAAACTACAATAAACTAAGCCCTATGGGTTATTTTGCCCATCTTTGGTTTGTTCAGTATCTGCGGCCTCAATATCCTCCTGATCATCATCATCAGTGTCTGCAACCGAATGAGGGAGCTTGAGGAGATTGAGGAATTCCATTTTCAACCATGGCAAGGAGTGTCCTTTAGGAATATCGAGACCATTGAGGGAGGAGACGTCAAGGTCGAGATATCGAAAGAGTATTTGATGGTGAGCGAGGTAGAAGCCATCTTCAAAAGAGGACTTTATTGCCTCTTCTGCATTGGCCTTCTCGGCATTCATATGCTCCACTTCCCTTTTCAACGACTCCAACTCCATTTCAACCTTATTCTTCTTCTTCTTTTTCTTCTTCAGCCGATCAATTTCAGCAAGGAGCTCGGCATTGATCTCCAGTGCCTTGGTAAAATTGGCTACAACATCCTCCTTTTCTTGTCGAAGGACCTCCCCCTCCGAGCTCAACTCCACCATGTTCGCCCCAAGGTCATTGATTTTGGAGCACTCCTAAAATGGCCCCCTCTTGTAATGCCTACAAAATTCTAAATAATTAAGGCTTGGGCTATGAGGATATAGGCCTTAAGAATTTTTCCTAATTTGGGAATTAAGTTCAATGAGCTCGAGAGACACTAAATTAAGTGGGGCTGAGGAGTATTATGAGTGTTGGGCACTCTCAGAATTCAAAATTGGCTTAGGCCAAGAAAAATCATGAAATTTAACGTGAGGGACACAATTGGACAAAGGGGACTTTTGGTGATTGGGCTCAATTGCCCAAATGCGAGGAATTGAGGGACTAAGGGGGGAATTAGCCAATTTTAAAGGCATTGGATGCCATGGCTGCCACCTCCCTCCATTTCCCATTATTTTATTCTACCTCCGATCCAACTCATCACTTAGGATTCCTTCCTCCACCTACTTGTCCCCCACTTTTGACAAATTCACCCAACATTTACCAAAGTCTTCCAATTTCTCTCCCATTTTGTCTACCACTCACCCCCTTGTGAATCACATGATCTCCCTCATTCTCTCCCTCAAAATTCATCCATACTACCCAAAATACACTCCCATTCAGTCCTCCAAACTTCATTCAACACATTTCACTCTCTCTCTTCAATCTCTCTCTACATTTGCTCTCAAACACTCTTCCAAATTCTTCTTCCTTCTAAATTCAGTGAAGACTCATTCTTGAGCATCCTTGACCTTTTACCAAGTGTTCTTGGTGTCTACAAACTCTTAAGAACATCCCAAGAAAGAATCGAGAAGTGGATTAAAATGGAGAGACATTTTTGGAAGTCATCAAGCCAAAGGAGTTTCAGCTAATTATTGTTCTTGGAATTCTTGAGTGTGAAGCAAGCTTCATTGTTGGGAATAAGCTTTTATGGCCTTCTAAGGCAAGGAATCAAGTGATGCACTCAAGAAAATAGGAGCGGGAGCTTGAAGGAAATCAAGCTGAAGGATTCGGTCATACCTCATTTGGTTGAGTTTCTTGAGCTAGAAACCAAGTTCTAGCTACAACAAGAAAGGAAAACTAAGAAAGACAAGCTACTAAAAGCTTTTGGGCAATGAGGGTTGTAAACAGTTTGGTAAGGATTCTTTTACTCTTTTGAGTATTTCGGTCCTTGGGTGATGGATATTGGATGCCATGTGATCCTAAGGTGCTATAAAGGGCTATGTTTTGTTGCTTAGGCAACTCTGTACTAGCTAGCTCCGTGCAAGCATTATGACTAGGAATTGGGTCAACCAACTCAATTTCCAATCATAAAGGGATCTCAGATTTATACGGACTAATAAATGCTACCCGAAATTAAAGAAAATATGCTCATGCTTGCTGTGCCCTTCTTTGGAATACGGTGTTAAGTGGTGTATGTGTTTGCGTGCTTCTATGTTTGTTTGTGCTTGCGAACCTCGATTACTATTATATGCATATATCCTGTATTTTCTTTGTCTTAGTGTTTTCTTTGTAGGAGCTTGGATTATATTTTTCTAAGATATACTTGTGCTAGGTTAGGCTCTATGAGCTATATGGAATCCTTACTGAGTTTTACTCATGCCCTTCTCTACTTAATGTAGGAAAAGGAGGACTAGAACGGGACTAATATCAAGAGTATTTTATACTCTTTCTGTTGGTAAAAAGGTTTGTGTGTGTACATATGTGTTTGCTCAATATTCTAAGTATTATAAGTATTATGGGCTGCTTGTGTAACAAGCTAATAAGTGTGCACTTTATGTGCAGGACTTGGAGTCTAGATTGTAGGAACAAAGTCTCTAAGTTGGAAATGTGTTCCATGTGTGATTTGCCATGTATAAACATGTTCTTTGTATTTTGGTTTGTCCCAAAAAACCAAATTTGTGACTCTAAGTAATTATGGACCCTTTTGGGTACTCAAGTAAAATGGCATGTTAAAATCAAATCCAAGTATATATTCCACCATGTTGTATGTCTATGGAGTATGTGTGAAATCTTGGACATTCTGGTTGATAATCATCCTTGGGCCTAAGTAAAAAGTTGATAGATATGCATGATCATGTGCTCAAAGCCCATGTTTGAAATATGGAATCATGCATGTCTAGGCCTTATACATTTGTTTAAAGATGAACATTAAGTAAACATAAACTAGAAAGGAAATGCATGACCATAATGAGCTAAAATGGTAACCAATGGAATTAAAGACATGTATGTGTTTATGTGCAATAGTGGGTTACCAAGAGACATATGAGTATTTAAGACATATGCATTAAACAAGTTTTCCAAATCCAAAATCTGGTGTTTTGGTTGCCATGCATTTTCTTGGTTATGTTTGATAACGAACTTGAAATGAACACACAAGTTCCACATAAGTACTAGCTTGTTTCTGAGAGCACAATATCAACCTTTAAGTAAATAATTAATGAGCTAGTGCTAGTAATGTCCTGGGGTTCATGCCCATATGTTTTGATAAGGATTAAATGCCCCTTATATGGAAATTCCATTGCATGATTAACTAATTGGGCTGGAACGGGCCAAGGGTTAGGCTGGGCATGACAACTTGGTATCAGAGCATGGTTGCTCTCAAAACCAAAATTTTTGGTCTATGGATTCTTTGTAGCATAGACTTGTTCCCACATAGGTTCAGTCGACTGTTGTGTCTACATATGAATATTGAGCATATTTATACCTTGCTTGTTGTTATGTACAGGATGAGAACCAGGAATATGGATAAGGAGGCTAGAGGTCAAAATGAGAACAGAGCCACCCATCATGAGGGTGAGCAAACTGGTTTCAAAGTAGAAGTACAAGCTAGGGCCATTGAGCCCATTAGGCCGAATGTGGTTAGACCTAGTAATAATGATCAAGGGGAAATGGAAAACATGATGGCAACATTGCAATCCACTATCGCCCAACTTGTAGTTGGCATACAGTCCTTGACTAAAGGTCAAGCACAAGTCCCAGAACCTATTGTGCAAGAAAAAGAACCAAAAGTCAAAAAAAAGCAAGGAAAAGAACCCATGCTTGGTGATCAAGCTAGTGGAAATGGGAAAGAGCTTAATGATGAAGATGATCATGATGAAATGAGAAATCCAAGAGCCAGAAGGGTAAGGTCTGAAATCAGACAAGAGACTCGAGTTGAGCGGGAAATAAGTCCAGTAGCAGAGGAACTAGACATAGAAGAAAGGGAGAAGTCCACCCAACTCACTGTCACCATTGGAGCAATAAGGGCTCCTAGAGGATGCCCTACTGATAGGGATGAAAAAGCCCTTAGAAGAAATGCTGGAGGCCTAAGAGAAGGTCAACTAAAGGGGTTTCTTGCCTTAAGACCCCCAATTTTCAGAGGGAGCAGTGGTCTAGATGAAGCAGAATTCTAGATTAACCAGGTTGAGAAGATCTTCGAGAGAATAGAGGTTTCCTCTTTTTAAAAGGTTTTGCTTGATACCTTCAGATTCAAATGTAATGCTAAATTATGGTGGAGAGTAGTCCACAGGACTTACGCTAGTAAAAATGCTAGGAGACCCAATTCCAGAAGAAGGGCAATGTGGTTGGCTAAATTTCTCCAAGTTCTTCAACAACAGTACATCAGTGAAGCCCTAAAAGACTAGACGCAAGTCGAGTTTGACTTGCGTGATCAGGGAGAGCTTTCAGTCCTGGAATATGAGTAGATGTTTAATAACCTCATCTGCTATGCCCCACAATATGATGGCCAAGAGGATTCGAAGGCTAAGAGGTTCCTCAGACGACTAAGGCCTGAACTGAGGCAAATACTTAGGGCAGTGGGTGACCATAAGTATTATGACATTGTTCAGAGGGCTATGGCCCTAGAGCAAGAATTTAGAGGCCAAACTATGAAAGTCCTTGGTAATTCCAGTTGGATGCAAAATGCATATAGAAAGAGAGGAAGAGAAAACTAGATGTTACCACTCCACAAAATGGGAGAATTACAAGTGTGTCATAATGGCTAAAAACCATTATATTGTGTAATTCTCACCATAGTGATTGAAGTGTGAGGGGTTAAAGACATGATCAACACCTCTTTAAAAGTGTTCTAGGTTGGTAACTTAGTACTCAAGAAAAGCCTTAAGGATTGCTTGTTTGTCAAGCAACCTGTGGACTCTTTTGTAAGATTTTGGAAACTCAAGTACTCAATTGTAAAACTTTCAAAAAAGAGATTTCGAGAGTTATGGGAAGGATATGAATGGTATGAAAGTTCTATTGAAGGACCAAATTGGTTATAGAAGACAAGTATGGACAAAGGAAAACACAAAAAGGCTTTAAGGACTTAAGTGTCCTATTGTGTGCCTTTGGTTGTCCATTCTTATGACTTAAGTCAAATGGAAGTTTTGTGGGGTTATCCCACATAAGGAGGACTACTATGGCATGGGATAAGGAGGTCAAATGTGGGCCAAGAGATTAAGGTAAAGAAACCATGGTCTTGTAGCAAGGAAAATGACATAAAGCTTGGTTAAGCTTGTTAAGTGTGTTTAGTGCACTTAAGACCATATAAGTGTCCATTCTTGGTCCTTATCTCCCAAATTTTGGATTCCACCCACAAAAAAGAAGCCATCCCTCTCCTCCACACTTCCTTCATAGCCACCATACCTTCAAACTCAAAACTACTTGCAATTGAAGTCAAGGAAGCACAATTGGAAGCTATTTAGTGCTATTGCTTGAGTGTACCTAGGATCATGCTCCAATTTCAACATAGCCGTCAAGGTAAGGGTTCTCTAGCTCACATTGGTTGTTTTCTATATTATCAAGCAACCATGGAGCTAGGGCTAAGCTTGGAAGAGAGTCATCAGCTTGATGGACCAAGCTTAGTGAGGGGAGTGCACTTATTGAATGTTTTCTGACCTAGTGTGAAGTGCACAGTGATGGCAGCGAATTTCTAGGTTTCTAGAGTGCAAAAGTTAGTACTAACTACTATTAAAATCCTTCTAAGGCCGAGCATTAGCTTGAGGAGGGCTGCCATAGTGATTTATTTAAGTTTATTGCATGTTTTATGGACTAATGTATGGTTATTGTTGCTGCTGCATTTCATGTGTTTGTTGGTTATGAATGGCTGCTACATTTGGTTGCTATATCTTGTATATATGGATTTTGGTTTTCATGTTTTAGTGTCTTTGGATTCAGGATTTAATAATGGTTACATTGCTTATTGAATTGAAGTGCTACCGTTACTAAGTTTCTCAATGAAACTTACTCCCCTCAATGATGGTTTTGAATGCAGGTTTTAAGGATGGTCACACTACCTATCGAAGTGCTTGTTGTATATATACATTGTGTGTTTTTTGTTTTAGGGTCTTTGAATGCAGGTTTTAATGATGGTCACATTGCATATTGAATTCAAGTGTTACCTTTACTAAGTTTCTCAATGAAACTTACTCTCTTCAATTCTGTCATTTCAGGTCCAGCAGTAAGATCACATTCAACCTAACCTTTTTGGTTTCAGTTTTGATCTAAAATGTTAGGTACATGAACTTCCATGTGTCTAGTTATGATTTGGAAAGTTTGGTGATTTTAGGAGCACAATTGGTATTTTGGGTGATGGTACTTATTGTGTTGTGCAGTAGTTGTCTGGCATCCTATTTCTGGAGTCCATTGTGTGTCAGGCACTCTTGTAACCTAGGGTGCGTATTTAGCTGAGTTAAGACCATATTGTAGTGCATGTATGCATTTACATGTAGTGTATGTAAAATGAGACAAGTATGTGAACATTTGAGCAATGTTTTGGCTATGTAAGTGATGTGGTACAAAGCTGCCTAAGTGTGAATGATGGGCTGCTTATTTGTAAATCCTATTTTGGCCACATAAAGTTGTTAAAAGCAAGGGAATGTAATTCCTATGTGTAATGGACATATATGGGATAGCTTTGGAGGGTTTTTCCCTTGTGAAAGAAGTGTTTGCACACTTATGAAATTTTGTATGGGTAAAATGGTCATAAAGTGACTAGAATTTCAACTATGGACTTCAAGTTCTATATTTTCATGTGTAGAAGGAATTTTGGTATGAAATTTTGACAACATCTAGAGAACATTTAGAGGTTGAGCTGGGATTTAGAGCCATGTAGCCAAAGATATGGCGTTGCAAATTTGGCTAAGTTACTGTTCATTTGGTCAGAATTTTGTAACCAACTTCAAAAATCCATAACTTGGTCCATAGGTGGGCTATTGATGTAAAAAAAAATTCCTTGGTTTGCTCTAAGTCTCTACTTGGTAATGGAGCAAGGAAAATAGGGGGTATCTAGCTAGGATGATACAATTTGTTAGTGGAAGTTATAGGCACATTGGCTGGTCACTAGAACTTAACAAGAATGCCTAATGTGTGGTAGCCAAGATTAAGATTTATGCTAGTGTTTCCCTTCTTTGCTGCCATGTTGTGCATGAAATGTGAATATGTGTGTGATGGTTGGACCAATATGCATGTGTTTACATAGTGCCCAAGAGGGCCACTTGGGTATGCACACTAAAGGTAGTATTTTGATGGCCTACAAAACATTACCAATCCTGGGAGTCTAAATGCACAATTTTGGCACCATATTTGGACTGTCCTAGAGTGGATAACAGAAGTTGGTATAAGAGCATGGTTTATACATGTACATAGCATATAGTTTCATTGCACGCACCAACATACATGAACTCAGTTTGGTTAGCTGCTAGTGTCAAGTACCATTGAAATACCTTTGATCTTTATATCTGCTCTATGATGGATCATCAATGTAGGAAGTAAACATGGTTGCCATAAGGAAAGGGGAACCACCCTGAAGGCCTCCTACTAATTCTGGGCAACAAGGTAATGGATAGAATAGAGGGAATCAGGGGCAACAGGGGGTACCAAACTCGGAAGTGCCTTAGGTTTGGTTAGAGCTTCAGAGGAACTTAGATCTAATCAATGAAAACTTAATGAGGCTGATTCAAGCATAACAACAAAGAGTCCAAGTAGCTCTAGCAGAACCAATTTAGGATGCACTACAACAAGCAGAAGAGGATATTAGGAGCACAACTGAATATGTTCTTTCTAGAAGCTTAAAAGACACAAACGATGAAACTATTGAGGAGGAAGATGAGGATAGAAGAAATTGAAGAGGAAGAAGACTAAGGTCTCAGATTGGTAAGGTGTCCAGGACCAATCCCTTAGTCTATGACCATTCCTCCACTAGGAATGAGATTAAGGATGGCCATGAGAGAAGATCCAGGAGGAGGCAGAGAGATCGTAGAGAGCATCACCATACAAAGGACTCTCACAAATCTAAGAGACATTGATTAGAGGATCTAGAGGGCTTAGATGAGGTCAGACTGTTAGATAGGTTTCAAGGCCTAAGGCCTCCATAGCTTGATGGAAGAGCTGGGCTAGAGAAAGCTGAGGAGTGGTTAATCTTCATTGAAAAAATGTTTGAGAGGATGCCACTCAGCTCCACCAAGAAAGTGTCACTGGCTACCTACAATCTGGTAGGCGGTGCAGAGATATGGTAGAGGAGCACCAGAGATAGATATGCTATCCATAAGGGAAGAAGGCTGGGAGAAGACATGGAAATGACATGGCTAGAGTTCACCTAACTGTTCCAAGAGCAGTACATTAGTGATGCTATCAAGGATATAAAGCAAGCTCCATTTGATGTTCTAAGGCAGGACAACCTCAGTGTCCTAGAGTATGAGCACAAATTCAATCAGTTGGTGAGGTATGCTCCTCAGTATCATGGAATAGAGGATTTGAAGGCGAAAGGATTTGTCAGAGGCCTAAAGTCAGACATTAGAAAGGCTGTTTGACCTTTTGGAGCAGTTACATACTATGAAGCAGTGTAAAAAGCTCTATTAGTAGAGCAAGAGGAGTATGAGACTAAGTACTTTCCCAATGGACCAGGGGAAAGTAGTCAGGTAGGAGGCAAGCAGAAGAAGCCACAACATGGCAAGGGCAAGAATTCCCATTTTGGTGGTGGGCGCAAGGTTAAGGGAAAGTTCCCTAGCCTAAGGTTCCTTAAATGCAAGAAGTTTCATGGAAAGAAACCTTGCTATTTTGACACCCAAGCATGTCTAAGATGTGGATCCATGGATCATTGGATCAAAGACTTCCCATAGGCTCAAAAGATGCCAGAAGACCAAGGTCCAGTAAGTCTTATTGGGGTAAGAACTAGAGGGGGAGCACCTAGGGAGGGGCAGCAGAGGCCAGTTCCTCCAGTGCCTCGGCCTCCAGTGCAGAGAGCTGGTAGAGTCTTCCAAGTGGAAAGGCCAGAGACATCAAAGTAGGGAAGAGCACTAAGAGGTAACATTTACCTTACTAGTATGCCTGTTAGTGTTCTGTTTGATATTGGTGCATCTGTGTTTATAGTGGCTAGGAAATTTGTTGATGCCATGAAATTGCCTATTGAAATCATGCCTAGGATATCCTTAGTGAAAACAGCAGGTAGTCAATGTCTTTTCCTAATGACCTAGCTAAGGATTATGAGCTAGTAGTAGGAAAAACTAAGGTTATGATTAATCTGCTAGTAGTCAATTTAGTACTGGGTATAAATTGGCTTGCTATGCATAACATAAGAATTAATTGTGCTAAGAGGGAAATCACATTGCCTGATGGTGAAGTGCATGCATTAGTGAATTCTAAGGAATTAGTGTATGATACGCATGGCATGGAACTAGAGGTACTCGATGAGATACTTGTGATTTCTGAGCATGATTACTGTTATGCATTGAATGAATTGCACTATGATGAGGAAGTGGATAGAATACCTATAGTGAGAGACTTTCCACAAGTTTTTCCTAAAAACCTACTAGGTATTCCTCCACAAAGGGAGATTGAATTTGAAGTCAAGTTGTAACCAGAAGCTAGTCCAATATCAATACCTCCTTACTGAATGCCAATCACAGAGATGAATGAGCTTAAAAAACCACTTGATGAACTTCTTGAAAAAGGGTTCTTAAGGCCAAGTATTTCACCATGGGGAGTTCCTGTTCTCTTTGTGATAAAGAAGGATGGATCTTTGAGACTATGCATTGACTACAGAAAGCTCAATGTAGTGACTATCATGAACAAGTGTCCACTCCCTAGGATTGAGGACTTGTTTGATCAACTCAAAGGAGCTAAGATCTTCTCCTAGATAGATTTGAGATCTGGATACTTCTAGTTTAGAGTAAAGGAAGAGGACATTCCTAAGACTATATTTAGGAGTAGATATGGGCATTATGAGTACAAAGTCATGCCATTTGGTTTGACTAATGCCCCGGCCACTTTCATGGACCTTATGAACATGGTGTTCAGACCACTTTTGTATAAATTTGTGGTTGTGTTCATTGATGACATCCTAATGTATTCCAAGGATGACAATGAACATGAACATCATCTTAAGATTGTCTTAAAGACTCTGTTGCAGCATCAGCTTTATGCCAAGTTATCCATGTATGAATTCTGGATAAGGGAAGTGTCTTTCCTAGGACACATCATAGATGCACAAGGCCTTAAGGTAGACCCTGAAAAGGTCAAGGCAGTGCAAGGGTGGGAAAGACCAAAGACTGTGAAGAAAATTATAAGTTTCCTAAGATTAACTGGATATTACGGGAGATTTGTATCATGTTTTTCCATGATTGCCTCATTTCTTACTCATCTGACCAAGAAGGGTCAAAGATTTGAGTGGACTAAAAAGTGTGAAAAGAGTATCCAGGAGCTCAAGCAGAGGTTGATTGATGCTTCAGTTTTGATTCTTCTTGATCCAAGTAAGCCCTACATCATATATATAGATGCATCTAAATCTGGGTTATGTTGTGTGCTTATGTAAAACAGAAATGTCATTGCTTATGGGTCAAGGCAGTTGAGACCCTATGAGCAAAATTATCCTACCCATGACCTAGAACTGAGAGCAGTGATTTTTTCTCTGAAGCAATGAAGACATTATTTGATGGGAAGTTCCTTTGTGATCTACACTGACCATAAGAGCCTAAAGTACTTGTTCACTCAGAAAAAGTTGAACTTGAGGCAAAGGAGATGGTTAGAGTACATCAAGGACTATGACTGTAGTATAAAGTATACAAAGGGCAAAGGCAATCTAGTAGTAGATGCCTTGAGCAGGAAGTACATAGGACTTTTGAAATGAGTATCCATAGATGATCATGATGAGCAGAATAGTCTGCTATGCCTATGGCATAAATGGCATAAGTGGGAAGAAGCCCAAATTTACACATTGACAATTCAATCTAGATGGATTGAAGAAGCCATAAAGGCACATGAGATAGATCCTGATCTAAAAAAGATTTCAGGAGAGGAAACAGGTTCTTTGTATCAAACCTTTGCCTACAAGCAAGGGTTACTGTACTTCAAGGACTGAATCTATGTGCCTAAAGGACCAAAGCTTAAGGATGAAATACTTGAAGAATCACACAAGCAAGCTGAATATCCATCCAGGAAGTGAGGAAAAGTTTAAAGATTTGAAGACTCACTTCTGGTGGCCAAATATGAAAAGAGACATAGTTACTTATGTCTCCAAATGTGCCACATGCCAGAGGGTAAAGGTAGAGCACCAGAAGCCAGCTGGTACCCTACAGACTCTACCTATAATAGTGAGAAAGTGGGGCAACATAACCATGGACTTTTTGACTGGGTTGCCTATGACTAGATTAAGACATGTTACAATCTAGGCCATTGTGGATAGGCTAACCAAATGTGCCCACTTCTTACCTATGAACATACTTTTGAGACTCCTTGGAAAAGTTAGCTCAGATGTATGTCTAGGAGATTGTGAGACTACATAGGTGCTAGACTCCATTGTATATGATAGAGATTACAGATCGGTTTTGGAGTTCTTTTCATGAAGCACTAGGAACCAAAATCCACCTGTGTACTGCTTATCATGCTCAGACAGATGGGCAATCTGAAAAGGTGATATAGCTATTAAAAGACATGCTCAAGAGTTGTGTGTTGGATTTCAAAGATGAATGGGACCAAAACTTGCCATTGGTGGAATTCTGATATAACAATAGTTACCAAATCACCATTGGCATGGCACCTTATGAAGCATTATATGGAAGAAGGTGCATGACACCCCACTATTGGGTGGAAGCCTCAAATAGACTAGAGTTGGGTCCCAAAATCATTGAAGAGACTGCTACCAAAATCAAGAAAATTCAAGATAGATTAAAGGCAGCCAATGAAAGGACCACAGCCTATGTGAACAGAAGAATGAGAGACTTGGAATTTAAGGTTTGTGACAATGTTTGGCTGAAAGTTTCACCAACCAAAGGCACTGTCAGATTTGGTAGAATAACCAAGTTAGCTCCAAGATACATCGCTTCTTATGAGATATTGGATAAAGTTGGCAAAGTAGCATACAGGTTAGCTCTACCTCTAAGCATGTTAAGTGTTCATAATGTTTTTCACATCAATATGCTTAAGAAGTGTCTAGTAGACACAAAGCATGCTATTGTAGTGGAAGATATACAGTTGGAACCTAACTTGACATATGAAGAGAAACTTATAGCTATCTTAGCCAAGGATACTAGAAGTTTAAGAAACAAGCTCATTCCTATGGTTAAAGTTCAGTGGTCACACCACTTTGAAAGAGAAGCAACTTGGGAAACTGAAAAAAACCTTATGGAAAGGTATCTTGAAGAATACCTGAAGTTAAAGACTATTTTGGAGGACCAAAATTTTTAAGGGGGGGAGGATTATTACCACCCCACAAAAATGGGACAATTACAAATGTGTCAAAATGGCTAAAAACCATTATATTGTGTAATTCTCACCATAGTGATTGAAGTGTGAGGGGTAAAAGGCATGATCAACACCTCCTTAAAAGTGTTCCAAGTTGGTAACTTAGTACTCAAGAAAAGCCTTAAGGATTGCTTGTTTGTCAAGCAATCTGTGGACCATTTTGTAAGATTTTGGAAATTTGGGTACTCAATTGCAAAACTTTCACAAAAGAGATTTGGAGAGTCATGGGAAGGATATGAATGGTATGAAAGTGCTATTGAAGGACCAAATTGGTTATAGAAGACAAGTATGGAAAAAGGAAAACACAAAAAGGCTTTAAGGACTTAAGTGTCCTATTGTGTGCCTTTGGTTGTCCATGCTTATGACTTAAGTCAAATGGAAGTTTTGTGGAGTTATTCCACATAAGGAGGGCTGCTATGGCATGAGATAAAGAGGTCAAATGTGGGCCAAGAAATTAAGGGAAAGAAACCATGGTCTTGTAGCAAGAAAAATGACATAAAGCTTGGTTAAGCTTGTTAAGTGTGTTTAATGCACTTCAGACCATATAAGTGTCCATTCTTGGTCATTTTCTCCCAAATTTTGGCTTTAACCAGCAAAAAAGAAGCCAGCCCTCTTCTCCAAACTTCCTGCATAGCCTCCATACCTTTAAACTCAAAACTACTTGCAATTGAAGTCAAGGAAGCACAATTGGAAGCCATTTAGTGCTATTGCTTGAGTGCACCTAGGATCGAGCTCCAATTTCAGCATATGCATCAAGGTAAGGGTTCTCTTGCTCTCATTGGTTGTTTTTTGTATTTTCAGGCAACCATGGAGCTAGGGTTAAGCTTGGAAGAGATCCATCAACTTGATGAACCAAGCTTAGTGTGGGGAGTACACTTATTGAATGTTTTGTGACCTAGTGTGAAGTGCGCATTGATAGCAGTGAATTTCTGGGTTTCTGGAGCCTAAAAGTTAGCACTAACTACTGTTAAAATTGTCCTAAAGCGAAGCATTAGGTTGAGGAGGGCTACCATAGTGATTTATTTAACTTTATTGCATGTTTTATGGACGAATCTAGGGCTATTATTGCTGCTGCATTTCATATGTTTGTTGGTTGTGAATGGCTGCTGTATTTGGTTGCTATATCTTGTATATATTGTTACCACCTCAACAAATGGGAAAATTACAGTATAAAGTCATAATGGTTATAAACCATCATATAGTGTAATTTTCACCATAGTGAATGAAATGTGATGGGTAAACTAAATAATCTACACCTCCTTAAAAGGCTACAATGGTTACTTGGTGCTAAAGGAAACCCTAGAAGATTGCTTGTTTTACAAGTAATCTATCGGTCTTATTGCAAGATTTCAAGACTTGGTTACTCAATTGTACAACTTTAAAAAGAGATTTTGGAAGGATTTGAATGCTATGGAAGCAATTTTTGGAGGCACAATTACAAAAAGGAAACAAAAGCTATGACTCAAGAACCTAGGACAACTAGGTGTATAGTTGTTCCCAAAAATAACTTAAGGATGGGATAACTTTTGACAAGAGTCAATGATGGCCATTTCTAGGATTATCCCAGCCTTTTATTTCCAGGTTCTAAGGTAAAAAATGTGGGCTAAAGATTATCTAAAAATTCCTTGCTTAAGGCATACTTACAGTGACCTAAGTGAAGGTTAAGGTTAAACTAATTAAATCAAGTAAAATATCTTGATTTCTTGCCTTTCCTTGGCCATTTCGGCCATAATCACCCACAGCCTCCTTCCTTAGCTCCTCCATAGGCTTCCATTGACACCACAGCTCAAGCTTTCAAGAAATCAAAAAGGAAGGCAATAGGATGCACCAGGAACAAGAAAAACCCTAATTTTCGGGTTTGTTGTGTATCTCTTGAAGATTTTAGCTTTCACAGCTTAGGTGAGGGTTTTATCTTCATGTTTCATGGTTTTTTACTGTCTTAAGATGATAATCAAGCATCCATGAAGCTAAGACCATGCTTGGAAGAGAGCAAAAAGCTCAAGGAACCAAGTATGGGTTAAGGGCGAGTGCATGAACAAGGTTCCAGCCTTACTGTTTTTCATGCACTAAGATGGCAGTGTTTACAGGGGTTTCTAGAGCCCAAGTTAGTACTAACTAAGACCAATTAACCTCCTAAGACCAAGAATTAGCTTAAGGAGGGCTGCCATAGTGATTACGTATTGTTTATTTGATTGTTTGTGGACTAACCCTAATGATGTATTGCTGCCAGCATTGCATTTGATTGTGTTCGGTTTGTTTGTGCATTTGGATGGCTATATTTTTGTATATGTGCTTTGTTTTTGTGTTTTTATGTCTTTGGATTTCAGGCATGTTTCTCGGAATTCAAGTTTCTAATGATAAGCCCTTACTATGTTTCATTCAAGAATCTTACCCCCTTTCTGTCCATTCCAGGTCCAGCAGAAAATCACATTCAAACTGACAATTATCATTCGATTTTTGATCTAAAATTTCAGTTACATGAACTTCCATGTGTCTAGTTATGATCTGGAAGTTTTTTTTTATTTTAGGAGCACATTTGGTATTTTTAGTGATGGTACTTATTGTGTTGTGCAGCAGCTGTCCAGCATCCTGTTTCTGGAGTCTATTGCATTTCAGGCACTCCTGCAACTTAGGGTGTGTATATAACTGAGTTAAGACCATTTTTTATTGCATGTATGCATGTACATGTAGTGTATGTAAAATGAGACAAGTATGTGAACATTTTAGTAATGTTGTGGCTATGTATGTGATGTGGTGCAAAGCTGCCTAAGTGTGAATGATAGGCTGCTTACTTGTAAATTCTGTTTTGGTCACATAAAGTTGCTAGATGCAAGAAAATGTAATTCAGATGTGTATTGGACATGTATGGGATAGCCTTGGAGGGCTTTATCTTTGTGAGTGAAGTGTTTGAATGGTTTGGAAAAATTGTATGGGCAAAATGGTCCAAAAGTTGCCAGAATTTCGACCCTGTACATAAAGTTGAATATCTCCCTATGTAGAATGAATCTTGGTATGAAATTTTGACTACACCTAGAGCACATCTGTAGATTTAACTGGGATTTGTAATTTTTGGATTTAGAGCCCTGTAGCCAAATATATGAGATTGCAAATTTGGCTAAGTTAGTGTTCATTTGGTCAGAATTTTGTAACCAACTTAAAAAATCCATAACTTGGTCCATAGGTAGGCTATTGATGTAAAAGGAAATTCCTTGGTTTTCTCTAAGTCTATAGTTGATAATGGAGTAAATAAAATATGGGGTACATGGCTTGAATGAAACAGTTTATTAGAGGAAGTTTGGGTGCAGTTGCTGGAATTTTTTAACCAAGTAAGAATGCTTAATGTGTGGAAGCCAAAACTAAGACTTGTGCTAGTGTTTTTATTCTTAGCTGCCATGGTGTGCATAAATGTGAATATGTGTGTTACGGTTAGACCAATATGCATGTATTTACATAGTGCTCAAGAGGGTCACTTGAGTATGTATACTAGGGGTGTTGTTCTGATGACCTACAGGACATGCCAATCGTAGGAGTTTAAATGCATAGTTTTTGCACCATAATTGGATTACCCCGAAGTGCGTAAAATATATGCATTATGTTTTTTTGTTTTAGTGTATTTGAATGCACATGTTAATGATGGTCACATTGCCTATTGAATTCAAGTGTTACCCTTACTAAGTTTCTCAGTGAAACTTACTTCCCTCAATTCTATCATTTCAGGTCCAACAGAAAGATCACATTCAAACTAACCTTTGTGGTTTGAGTTTCAATCTAAACTTTTAGGTACATGAACTTCCATGTGTCTAGTTATGATGTGAAAAGTTTGGTGATTTTAGGAGCACATTTGGTATTTCTGGTGATGGAACTTATTGTGTTGTGCAGCAAATGTCCAGCATCTTGTTTCCGGAGTCCATTGTGTCTCAGGCACTCCTGTAACCTAGGGTGCATATTTAGCTGAGTTAAGACCATATTGTAGTGCATGTATGCATTTACATGTAGTGTATGTGAAATGAGACAAGTATGTGAACATTTGAGTAATGTTTTGGCTATGTAAGTGATGTGGTGCAAAGCTGCCTAAGTGTGAATAATAGGCTGCTTACTTGTAAATCCTGTTTTAGTGACATAAAGTTGTTAAAAGCAAGGGAATGTAATTCCTATGTGTAATGGACATATATGGGATAGCTTTGGAGGGTTTTCCCCTTGTGACAGAAGTGTTTGCACACTTATGAAATTTTGTATGGGCAAAATGGTAATAAAGTGACTAGAATTTTGACTATGGACTTAAAGTTCTATATCTCATGTGTAGAAGGAATCTTTGTATGAAATTTGACCACATCTAGAGAACATTTAGAGGTTGAGCTAGGTTTTGGAATTTCTGAATTTGGATCCCTGTAGCCAAAGATATGACATTGCAAAGTTGACTAAGTTACTGTTCATTTGGTTAGAATTTTGTAACCAACTTAAAAAATTTATAACTTGGTCCATAGGTGGGATATTGATGTAAAACAAAATTCCTTGGCTTTCTCTAAGTCTTTACTTGGTAATGGAGTAAGGAAAACAAGGGGGTATATGGCTAGAATGATACATTTTATTAGTGGAAGTTACAAGCATAGTGGCTGGTCACTAGAGCTTAACAAGAATGCCTAATGTGTGGCAGCCAAGATTAAGATTTGTGCTAGTGTTTTCCTTCTTTGCTGCCATGGTGTGCATGAAATGTGAATATCTATGTGATGGTTGGGCCAATATGCATGTGTTTACAAAGTGCCCAAGAGGGCCACTTGGGTATGCACACTAAGGGTAGTATTCTGATGGCCTACAAAACATTACCACAATTTTGGCACCATAATTGGACTTCCCTAGAGTGGGTAACACTTGGTACATGAGCCAAGAAAGGATAACAATAGAGAAAAGAAGTCAGCTCATTATGGTCCTCAATGTGAGACTTGTGGAAAATTCCATGGCCAAAAGCCTTGCTACAGAGTCATAGATAGTTGCCTTAAGTGTGGTTCCCAAGATCACTAGGTAAAATATTGTCCAATAAAGAGTGAGGGACAAAGGAACATGGGGAGATTTGAAGACAAATGGGCTTAAGGGCAACCACCCCTAAGGAGGTGAAATATAATTATACCTTCATTAAGGAAAGATATGGGCCACAACATGCCTCTGGACAAAGGAAGAAAAAATCAAGCTCCTAGAAGAGTGTTCCATATAGAAACCTCGAGAAGGGCCCAAGATGCCCAGGAGGCCAAAAGAGCAGAGAGTGAACAAGAAGAAATGAACTAGTCAAGGCTAGTTAGGAAGACTCTAACAGGTACCATTTTACTTGATGGTTATGAAGTATCAGTTTTATATGATACTGGTGCATCATTGTCTATCATATCTGCAAGACTTGTTAGAGCTTTAAATCTCAAAGTATGCAATACTGGTGAAATGTACCTAGTAAAGACTACAGGAAATGAAATCCTATTTGCATACCATATGGTAAAAAGTTGCATGATTAAGCTCGGTGAAATAGAACTTAAAGCAGACCTGATAGTCTTGGATGCAAATGGATATGATATCATACTGGGTATAAACTAGCTTAGTGCCAATAAAGTATTCATAGACTGCCATGCCGGGCAAATTTGTTTGCCTGGACACGAACCCTAATTTCTAGAAGGATCATCTGGGTTAGTCCCAGAGAGTCAGTTAAAAGTGGTGGAGCGCCAACCTTTGGTAATTAAAGGTGAATACACGGGGTTAAATGGACCTGAAGTAGAACTAGAGTTGGGTAAAACACTCATAATCCAGGAATTTCCTGAAGTGTTCATCATAGATCTCCTAGGACTCCTTCCTGCAAGATAGGTTAAGTTTGAGATCAGGCTGGTGCCAGGAGCTGCACTTATCTCCATTGCTCCTTACGGGATGGTTATTCCTGAAATGGTGGAGCTAGGAAAGCAATTGGATGAATTACTTAAGAAGTGTTTCGTTAGGCCAAGTACATCTCCTTGGGGAGCACCTATACTTTTTGTGAAGAAAACGGATGGAACCCTTAGGTTGTGTACTGACTATAGAAAGCTCAATGCACTAACCATTAAAAATAAATTACCCCCTCCCAAGGATTGAGGACTGGTTTGATCAGTTACAGGGGGCTAGGGTTTTCTCCAAGATAGACCTTAGATTTGGATACTTCCAGCTGAGAGTCAAAGAAGAAGATATACTAAAGACAGCTTTCAGGACTAGATATGGTCACTTTGAGTGCACAATGATGCCATTTAGGCTCACAAATGCCTTAGCCTTTTTCATGGTGTTCAAGGCTTATTTGGACCACTTTGTTGTGGTATTTATCAATGATATACTAGTGTACTTGAAGGATGAAGAGGCCCATAAATAGCACCTAAGAGTGGTGCTAAGCTTGGTAAAGAAGCATAAGTTGTATGGCAAGCTAAGTAAGTGCCAATTCTAGGTTAACGAGATTGGATTTCTCGGACATGTGATCAATAAGCATTGGTCTAGCTATTGATCCTGAGAAAATTAACACTGTCTTGGAATGGAAACAACCTCAGACTATGAGGCACATAATAAGCTTCCTAGGACTTATTGGCTGCTACAGGAGATTTGTGCCCAAATTTTCTATATTAGCAGCTCCGCTCACCCAATTAACAAGAAAAGACCAAAATTTTGAGTGGGGCGAACAATGTGAGGCTAGTTTCCAGGAACTTAAAAAGAGATTGACTACAGCCCCAATACTGGTTCTACCAGACCCTACAAAGAAGTATGAAGTATTCACTGATGCTTCTTGAGTAGGGCTAGGCTATGTCTTAATGCAAGGAAAACAAGTCATAGCCTATGGATTAAGGCAATTGAGGCCTCATGAAAAGAATTATCTAGTTCATGATCTGGAGTTAGTAGTAGTGATATTTGCTCTTAAGTAGTGGAGACATTATCTGCTAGGAGGAAAATTTCAACTCTTCACAGGCCATAAAAGTCTGAAATACCTGTTCACACAGAAAGACTTGAACATGAGATAGAAAAGATGGCTTGAGTAGTTAAAGCATTTTGAGTGCATCATCAAGTATATAGCTGGGGAAGCTAATGTAATAGCTGATGCTCTTACTAAGAAGTACATAGGAGTACTCAAAGCCACTGGAGAGCCTACTGAGGCAGAGGTACTTAGTATAACTAAGTTAGCACAAGGATGGGAACAATGGAAAATGGACCAGGTAAAGATCCAAACTATTAGGTCTGACTAGAAAGACCTAATTCAGGAAGCTCAAATTCCAGAAAAGGAGATCCTCAGGATCTTTGGGCAGAAACAAGGAAAATTGTATCAAGGATTTTCCTTTAAGGCTGGAATATTATACTTCCAAAATATGATTTATGTGCCAAATAATGATGGAATCAGGCAGCAAATCCCAGAAGAAGCCCACTCCAATTTGATGAGTATGCATCCTTGAGCTCAGAAAATGTATAAACATTTGAAATCCCATTTCTGTTGGCCATATATAAAACAAGAGAATGGTGCTTATATGGCTAAGTGCATGACTTGTCAACAAGTCAAAGTGGAGGACTAGAGACCTGGTGCTAAGCTACAAAGCTTGCTTATACCAGAAAGGAAATGGGGATCCATATTCATGGATTTTGTAGTGGCTATGCCATTAACCCGAAGGAAGTGTAATGCAATCTAGATCATAGTGGTTAGATTGACCAAGGTAGGCCACTTCTTGCCCATAAATGTTACAGACTCACTGGAGAAATTGACTCCGTTATATGTTAAGGATATTGTAAGATTACACGGTGTACTAGATGACATTATTTCAAACAGAGATCGAAGATTTGTGTCTAGATTCTGGAAGTCCTTGCACCATGCATTGGTCACTAAGCTAAAGTTCAGTTCTACATACCATCCTCAAACGGATGGATAAACTGAAAGAACTATTCAAACCTTGGAATATATGCTAAGATGTTGTGCCATTGACCTCCAAGGAGAATGGGATAAACATTTACCTTTGGTGGAGTTTTTGTACAACAACAACCATCACTCAGGGATAAGCATGACACCTTATGAAGAACTTTATGGAAGAAGGTGAGTAACTCCACATTGCTGGCATGTGTCGGGAGATAAATTTGAAATAGGCCCAGAGCTCATAAGGGAGACTATTGGGAAGATTAAGTTAATCTACGAAAGGATTAAGGCTACCAACAGTAGGCAACAATCATATGCCATCCTCAAGAAAAGAAGGGACCTGGAGTTCTAGGTAGGAGACAGAGTTTGTTTAAAAGTGTCGCTTCTGAAAGGAGTAATGAGGTTTGGAAAAAAGGGAAAGATAGCCCTGAGGTATGTGGGACCATACCTAATACTCACAAGAGTAGGAAATGTAGCATACAAGTTAAAGCTGCCCCTTGAGTTGGGACATGTACATGAAACCTCCCATGTAAGCTTGTTGAAGAAGTGTGTCTCTGATCCTAAACAAGTGGTACATGTCACTAATTTTCCCATTACCCAAAATCTTACATATGAAGTAGAACCAATTAGGGCATTGGCAAGAGACACGAGTAAGTTTAGGAGTAAATGGATACCTATGGTAAAAGTCCAACGGACTAACCATTCTGAGAAGGAGGCCACATGGGATGTGGAAGCTGAAATGCTTAAGAGCTATCCTCACAAATTTCCTAAGCTTCTAGGAAATTTGGAGGACCTCTTAAGGAGGGGAGTGTTGTAATGCTTGCAAAATTCTAAATAGTTAAGCCTCGGGCTACAAGGATTTAGCACTTAAGAATTTTTCCAAATTTGGGAATTAAGTTCATTGAACTCGAGAGACACTAAATTAACTGGGACCAAGGAGTATTATGAGTGTTGGGCACTTTCAGAATTTAAACTTGGGTTAGGCCCAGCAAAATGATGAAAATTTAAGGCGAGCGACTCAATTAGACAAAGGGGACTTTTGGTGATTGGGCTCAATTGCCTAAATGCGAGGAATTGAGGGACTAAGGGGGGATTTGCCACCTCCCTCCATTTCCCATTATTTTAATCCACCTCCCATCCAACTCATCACTTAGGATTCCTTCCTCCAACTACTTATCCCCCACTTTTGACAAATTCACCCAACTTTCACCAAAGTCTTCCAATTTGTCTCCCACTTTGTCTCCCACTCACCCCCTTGTGAATCAGATGATCTCCCTCATTCTCTCCCCTCAAAATTCATCCATACAACCCAAAATACACTCCCATTCACTCCTCCAAACTTCATTCAACACATTTCACTCTCTTTTTTCAATCTCTCTCTACATTTGCTCTCAAACACTCTTCCAAATTCTTCTTCCTTCTAAATTTAGCCAACACTTATTCTTGAGCATCCTTGAGCTTTTACCAAGTGTTCCTGGTGTATACAAACTCTTAAGAACATTCCAATAAAGCATCAAGATGCAGATTAAAAGGAGGAGACAATTTTGGAAGCCATCAAGCCAAAGGAGTTTCGGCCAAGTATTGTTCTTGGCATTCTTGAGTGTGAAGCAAGCTTCCTTGTTGAGAATAAGCTTCTATGGCCTGCCAAGGTAAGGAATCAAGTGGTGGATTCAAGAGAAAATGAGCAGGAGCTTGAAGGAAATCAAGCCGAAGGATTTGGCCATACCTCCTTTGGTTGAGGTTCTTAAGCTAGAAACCAAGTTCTAGCTACAACAAGCAAAGAAAAGTAAGAAAGACAAACTACTAAAAGCTTTTGGGCAATGAGGGTTGCAAATTGTTTGGTAAGGATTCTCATACTCTTTTGAGTATTATGGCCCTTGGGTGATGGATTTTAGATGCCATGTGATCCTAAGGTGCTACAGAAGGCTATGTTTTGTTGCTTAGGCAACTCTATGCTTACTAGCTTCGTACAAGCATTACGGCTGGGAATTGGGTTGACCAACTCAATTCCCAAGCATAAACAGATCTTAGATTTATACAGACTAATAAATAGTTAACCAAAATTAAAAAAAATATTCTCATGCTTACTCTGCCCTTCTTGGGAATATGGTGTTAAGTGGTATGTGTGTGCTTGTGTGCTTCTATGTTTGGTTGTGCTTGCTGACCTTGAATACTATTATATGCCTATATCCTATATTTTCTTTATCTTAGTGTTTTCTTTGCAGGAGCTTGGATTATATTTTGCCAAGATATACTTGTGCTATGTTAGGCTCTATGAGCTGTACGGAAACCTTACTGATTTTACTCACGCCTTTCTCTACTTGATGTAGGAAAATAAACACTATAATAGAACAAAGATCAAGAGTATTTTATACTCTTTCTTTTGGTAAAAAGGTTTGTGTGTGTACATATGTGTTTGCTTAATATTCTAAGTATTCTAAGTATTATAGGCTGCTTGTGTAACAAGCTAATAAGTGTCGACTTTATGCGCAGGACTTGGAGTCTAGATTGTGGGAACAAAGTCTCTAAGGTGGAAATGTGTTCCATGTGTGATTTGCCATGTATAAACATGTGCTTTGTATTTTGGTTTGTCTTAAAAAACCAAATCTGTGATTCTAAGTAATTATGGACCCTTTCGGGTACTTAAGTAAAATGGCATGCTAAA
Source organism: Aquilaria sinensis (assembly GCA_005392925.1). Classification (NCBI taxonomy): domain Eukaryota; kingdom Viridiplantae; phylum Streptophyta; class Magnoliopsida; order Malvales; family Thymelaeaceae; genus Aquilaria; species Aquilaria sinensis. The sequence continues at coordinate 79,543 of SMDT01003152.1, read as the reverse complement.
ATCACATCTAAGTATATTCGGTCATGTTGTATGTCTATGGCATACGTGTGAAATCTTGGACATTCTGGTTGATAATCATCCTTAGGCCTAAGTAAAAAGTTGATAGATATGCATGATCATGTGTTCTAAGCCCGTGTTTGAAATATGGAATCATGTATGTCTAGGCCTTATACGTATGTTTAAAGATGAACATTAAGTAAAGATGGACTAGAAAGGAAATGCATGCCTATAAGGAGCTAAAATGGTAACCAATGGTATTAGAGACATATATGTGTTTATGTACAATAGTGGGTTACCAAGACACATATGAGTATGTAAAAATTATGCATTATAAACAAGTTTTCCAAAATTGGAATCTAGTGTTTTGGTTGCCATGCATGTTCTTGGCTATGTTTGATAACGACCTTGAAATGAAAACACAAGTTCTACATAAGTACTAGCATATTTTTTAGAGCACAATATCAACCTTTAAGTATATAATTAATGGGCTAGTGCTAGTAATATCCTAGGGTTCATGCCTGTATGTTTTGATAAGGATTAAGTGCCCCTTCTATGGAAATTCCACTGCATGATTAAGTAATTAGGCTCGAATGGGCCAGGGGCTAGGCTGGGCATGATACCTTTGGCTCTCCAGCACTTCCTGCCGAAGCTTGGCCAAGTCCTCCTTTGCAATTTTTTTGAGCTCGCTACATTCCACGCGTGAGCTCTTGAACATCTCCTTGGCCTTGGCCAAGTTCTCCTCCGACTGGCTTCTAATGGAGGATTGCTTGGATGCACAAGCCCGAAGATAGTCCTCAAAGGCCAACAGTCACAAGAAAAAGAAAAGGAAGAGATGTGTGCTACAGGCAACTTACAAAACTCAAAATTTTTTCTAAGTATTATGGAATTAATGTTTACCTAAGCAACGTGCTCGAAAATTCGAGAAACAAGGACCTCCACATTCGAACACTCCTCCATTAGGTTTTAGAAAGTTGCACTATCGCCATTTATGGGACCATTTTCTGGCAATCTTCCGAAAACAAGACCATGTCTTTGGTAAATGTCCATAAGTTTCCCTGGGCACTTTGTCCTTCAAGATCTTTAAATCCCGAACAACCTTCTTTCGAAGGTGGTCCATCATCCACTCACTCTGAGTTCAATCCTCTGTAAAATCATGCTAAAGTTCCTTTATCACATCATCTATTAGCCATTCATCTAGAAAGTCTAAAATGCCGAAAAAGTCAAAATTCATAGACGAATGTCTAAGAGACAAACCTGGTAGGAGTTCGGCATCATCCCCATTAGAGTCACTGACATCGAACACATTGGCAGAGACCTCATTCCGCTTCCTTCTTTACATATATTCAGCCTCCTCAATCGAAACCTCCCCGACCGAAGTCCCGAGGGTATCTACGGCAACATCAGGATTCAGCGGGATAGATAAAATGGCAGGCTCTTTCAAAGGATCAGGACCTTTAGCTGACTGGTCCAGATGAACAATCCGATCTTCGGGAGAAGAAGGGAGACAGTCGTCCTTTGTCTTCTTCATCTTCGGCATCACCGAAGACTACCCAAATGGCCCATTCTTTCTTTTGGGAGCCTTTTTCTTTTGCTCCTCTTTCTCAGCTCGGCTGAGGAAGAGACTTTTGTAGATCGTCGCTAATTTATTGCCTAGCTCTACAAAGAGAAAAACATCAGTGTAAGTACGAAAAAATTCCAAAAAGAAAAGTGGCAGGAAAGCTTACTCTTTACAAGTGCTGAATAAGTAAGTTCACACCGAATAAGCATGACCAGCCAGGACTTCTTCCCGTCCACTACCGATTTAGACATTTTCTTGTTAATGATATGGTCCTTGATGACCCTGGGCTCTCGAAGTACCTTTTTGGTCATAAGGTTCCATCTGATCAGGAAAAGGTACAGTGGATGTGAAGAAGCTTGGTCTGATGAGTTAGCCACTACCCGTATACGGGTATCAAATTCCTTGAACTGAAATTCAAGTTCGAGAGTAAGCAACTTCGACAGATCCATCACATTGATGTCAAGTGTTCCTGAAGCCCACTTCATCAGCATGTCCTTCCACTTCTCATCTACTTTCATGAAAAAGTACTTCTTTTGCCATCCTCGCCAACTATCTTTGGTGCTGAAGGTGAAAGTGAATTTCTTGGTCCTGGATCCCTGAGGGAGCAAGAGGTAGAACCCGCCCTTTGAGATGGGGGTGAAGTTTGTCGTATTGCATGAAAAAGATGAAGTGGGGCTCTATTTTGAAGACCTTACACATGCAAAGAAAGGCATTAAAGTAGGAGTAGGAGTTCAGGGAAAGTTGGTTAATGGCTTTTCCATGAAATTGGAAAAAGTCACAAACCATCTTCGTTGGAGTAAACTGAAGACCCACCTTCAGCTGTGCTCAGAAGATGGTAACCTCTTTATGATGAGGATGGTAGCTTAGCAAAGTAGGGCCATGGAGTCTAGTAGTGACGTAAGATGGAAGAAAAAGCTTGGCTGACCACTTTTTCAGTTTTTCTGAAGTGGCGCAGGTTAGATGAGAGTTGAGAAGAATCCAACTCTCGAGAACCGAATGAACCTTGGCTTGAGAAGATGACATTTTTGGGGATCTAAGACCCTTACCTTAGAGATAATATGAAAGAAAAAGAACTAACTTTGGGGACACTAACTTACGAAGACTGTCACAAGAGGCTGCCAGAAATTGCTCCTCCACTAACATCGATGTAGGAAAAAATTGGAGAATGAGAGAGGGTTAGAAAGTAGGAATGAAAGTAGAAGAGTGAAAAGACTTTGAAGGAAGATTTATTTATATATCCTGAAAGAGGCAGGCAAAGTGGTGCCATTATGACCCTCTGCAAATGAAGAGACATAACCATTGTAACGGACGTGAAGGTTGACGAAAGACATTGTGACATATTTCATACAATGCGAGAAACAAGGGCACGCATTCTGGCCTAGGAGGTTTATATCGTGTAACTTGAAATGATGTAATTGCTTGATCAGAAGGTAGGACGGTTCATTTGCAGAAGGTGGGAATAAAAACCCTAAGGCAAAAATGACTTATTGCATGCCGAAGATGTGACCTCGAAAAAGTTGAGAATTTGACTGGAACATATAAAACAACTCCTTATGTTCGAAAGGTATGACTTTGCCAAAAGTAAGAAATTTGCTTGAAGTAACAACCACACCACAGATTCAAGCTTAGAAAATGGTACAGAAAAGAATGCCAATAATGCTACGTCGGCAAAAGGAAGTGCCTTGGACCAAAGAGCTACTTGTGCTAAAGGGATGACCTCAGTTAAGAAAAGCTCTTCTACCAAGGACAGCTTTAGCTTCCTAAGGGTAGGATCTTAGTAGCATGCTCCCAGGTGATTAAGTACTGAAGACACAACTTCGGTACTTCAGAGGGGGAAATGTGATAGCCGAAGGGCTATCACCCACAAAAATCTTCTCCCTTGATGGAACCTCTCACCGCCTAGGGACACTTATAAAACCAACCTTGGGAGGAATCCTTCCACCACCCTCGGTAACATACATAGCTGACTCCAGGAAAAATGCTTTTCACTACCGTCAGAGGTGCACACTACCAACCTCGGGAGTATAGGTTCACCATCCTCAACATAAGAAAATGTCTTTCGAAGATAGTCCACCATCTGAAGGGCCTTCTCTAGTAGCCCTCAGGGGAAATCCCTGCTCAAAGGGGTCTTACACCTCTAAAGGGGTCTTACAGAGGAATGACAAATACAGTTGAGGGATCTCTGACATAGAAGCCTCGTACACACCCCTATCCTCTGGCCGAAATTGCCTATGGCTAGTTGGAGATACCTATTTCCAAAGGTATGGACCATATATAGGCAAACACGTTTCCTAATCTACACAAGTTATGCAAAATAGCCTTCTCCCCTCATCCTCCTATAAATACTCAAGAGGCTCCCAGGTAAGGACCCGAGAGTTTCTTTTCCCTACTCTTGGCTCTTACCAACTTCTCTTCTGTATACTAACCTGGGCATCGAAGGTTCCTCCCCTAAAAAAACATTCTGGGGAGCTCCTAACCCACGTTCTTCAAAGTCTTGTAGATGCATTCTTGCTGGAAGTCTCTCTCTCTCTCACACCCAGCATGTCATACAATAAGGATGCTGTTGGCCATCACTTACTAAGTTCTATACTCATTGCCTTACCTTTTATGCTTGTAGGAAAAGGGTTACTTGAGAAGCAAGGAAGCTAAGAGTAATATCTATTCTTTCAATTTTTGGAAGGTATAGTGTTAGGTTATGACTTTTCTTAATACGCTAAGTGTTAAGGTTTGCTTGTGTATCATGCTAATGTGTGTGAACTCATTTCCTTGTAGGCCTTGTGTGTCTAGAGTTGTCGAAACAAAGTTTAGTAAGGTCGGATGTGTACCATGGCATATATGTTATGGCTTGCTTTGTTGATTATGTGTATGGTGGTTAGGCTTGTTTTAGAGAGTATAATCATGTTTTAGTTGGTGTTGATCACTTTCAGGTACACTTAGGTGTAATGGCATGTATATGAGTACTTTCAGGTTGTAATGTGTTTTGATGTTCTTGGTAAGCTTACCAAGTCTTTTGTGGTTTTTTAAAGACCCTATGTAAGTTGGATACTTGTGCACATATAGTGCTTATGTTCTATTATGGTGAAGATGGCTAAGTTATGAAGTAATGGAGATGTTTATGTACTACTATGTATGTGCTTATGTGCTAGTGTACTTGATCTTTTACGCAGAGTAGAATGTTTTCAGGTATGGATTGTTAAGTTGCTCCTAGTAGGCTAACTGAGAGCATGATTATGTATGACATGTGCAAGTACAATAAAGTTTTCAAAACTTGGAATGGTGTTTAGGTTGCCATGCACATAATTTATTGATGAAGTGGCATTTGAGATGAATTGAACTTATAAATCCATTTAGGTACTTGCTTGCTTTAGAGAGCACAAAATAACTTGTTTAACAAGCTTATGCCTTGTATGTGTCTTTGGTATATGCCTATGTGCCCCAGCAGTGTTTAGACATGCCCCAATGCCCTTACCACTATGTCCTAGTGCACCTAGGGTGCCTAAATTTATATGACTAGTTTACCCTTAATACTTAGGAACTAGGTTGCTAGTCCAAAGCCAGTAGACATATTTAAGTGTCTTAATCATTCTTTTGAGGTTTAAACCTCCCAAATGGACCAGGGGCTCTGTTGGGCATGACACTACTGTCTCAAGTATAACCCTTTATACTGGTGTATGCCTCTAGCACTTGTTCTAATTTCTAACGAGCCTTTATGCATATTGCCTTAGGGTCAGCCAGAAATAGCCCTATCAAAGGATGACCCTAGCCAAAGCATCCGTACTGATGTGGGAACCATACCTTCCCTCATGTACTTCCCTTAAGATGGATTATGTTTCTCCTCCTCTAATACATTTCAGTAAAGGACTAGAGTAACCTTGTTAATCGAGTTCTTTGCCGATGAAAAAGTATTTGCCAAGCTACCTTTTGACCTTTGAAGCTTCCAATAGATGCTCAGGCATCTTTCGTTCAGATAAAAATTTCCAAAGGGGTACTCTCCATCCTTCTTCGATGCTCATTAATTCGATCGTGTCTATGCTCAACATTTTTTGCTCTTTGGTATTTTCATCTGACTTGGCCAGAGTGTCAGCTTATGGATTTTCTTGTAATGGAACTTTTTCAACAAAAACTCTATCGAACTTCTTTATAATTCTTTTTACAAGGTCAAAATATTTTTTGAGCCTCGACTCCTTAACCTTCTACTCCATCTTTAATAGCAGGACATATAATTAAGACTCACTATAGGCCCGAGCAGGCTTATGCCTATGTTTCTGGCAAGTTGTTGTCCATCAATGAAGGCTCTATATTCAGCAACATTATTTGTGACTTGAATGATATTCAGCAATGAGGGATGTTTCCATCCCTTCTGGTTCTTTTAGAACTATGCATGCTCTTTGGTGGTCCATTCCTGATGCTCCATCAACGAGTAGAAACCATTTTGACTCATGATTTTCATTAATGATGGCCTCATATTTGGCATTTGGTGGTAGTTTAACAATGAAATCTGCCAGGGCCTGTGCCTTTATCATTTTGCTTGGCTCATAACCTATGTCATATTCACTTAGTTCTATACAACACTGAGAGAACCTACCTAAGTGGTCTATTTGACGCTTTAGGACATCTTTGATGTAGGATATGGTTGACTTCTAGAGATGCTTCACCTAAGTGGTGTCTATAACACTTGAAGAATATGGGCTAGGGCTTCCCTGGTGTGATTTTTGGGAAGTGACCTTCGATGCCTAAGTTAGTATATTAGGGAAAGATTATAAAGAGTAGTAAGCAGAAAAAATATCCCTCGTGCGTATTACCTGGGAGCCTTTTAGGTATTTATAGGAGGCTTAGAGGAAAAAGCCGTTACACCCGAGCTGTTATAGCCCTCATAGCAGAAAGCTTGGTGAGCAAGGTAAGTTCATCAATACCTAGCTTAAATACTTGATTTAGAGGTGAATTAACAAAATCAAGTAAGTTATTAAAGGTTTAGTAGGTTCCAAGTGGTTTATGGCACTAAGTTTTACCTGGGGCCAAAATTACGATTTTCCACATTAGAAGGTCGGGACAAGTCTTTGGAGTAAAAATGACATTTCTAAAATTGAAAGCCCAAGTTAGAAAGTTTTGCGTAAGTGTGTAATTACCTAGTTATTATACGGAGGTGGGGTATTTTCACAACTTTTAAAAAAGTTTGAGGGTAGAGAGGCTTTGTTAGTTTAAAAGGCTTATGGAATAGTTCCTTTGTAGTATTCCATCACCCTCCCAACACAATTTCGTAGCTCTCTCTTGCCTTCTCCAATTCTTGCTCCAACCTCACCAAAATCATGATTTCTACATGGAATTGGAAGGCTTTTTGATTGCCTAAGTCAAATGAAGACTGTTTTGCTTGTTTTTCCATGGTTTTGGAGCTTAGTGCCATTTTCAAGCTTGGGCATGGTTGAATTCATGAGCTACCTTCATGCCCAAGTTGATTTCTTATTTCTTAATCTTTGTGGAGCTAGGGTTTTGTTGGATTGGTGTTAATTTAGTGCCATATACCTTGAATTTTGCTTCAAAACTAAAGAATGTTAGTGGAACCTTTGGAATAAAGTTCTTAGCTTGTGGTGGTTGATTGCTGCTAGTTTAGGGTTAATTGAGGTAATGGATTTATGATTGATGCTCATTTGATGCAATTCATAGCTTGTTTTCTCGTTAAATTCAAGTAGTTTGATGAATGGCATTAGTTGGTGGATGGTGATGAACATGTTGGACTAGTGAGGTTTTGATGATTTGTGTGGTGTTTATGGACACCATAGGATTTTTTTAAATGGTGCATTGTGGTCTAGTGCATGCGTACTTAACAATTTAAGGCATTTCAACACATCCCTACGACCATTAGATGGTCTTGGAAGGCCCCAAAGTAGTTGTGGCATAAAATCTAGAATTTCTAGGCATGAAACAATTGGGGATGCATTGTCAAGGGTTTGTGATGCATCGCCAAGCTTTTCATGAAAGTCATAGCGTGTTTTGTACCATGGTGACATGTCTTCGATCATTGGCAATGCATTGTCATGACAACATTGACATTCGCTACTTCTTTTAGCATAACTTTACAAGCCTGGAATTTCCTAGGTTTAAAGGTGTTATAGTTTAAAGTGAAGGCATGTTTGGCCACAATAGAACACCATTAGTTGGGTGCAAGGTTTAGTACCATTGGATGCCTAGTTGGGACTTCATATTTGAGGCTCCAATGTGGGAACTTTAGCACACCTAGTTGGGTTCTAAAAAACCTCGTAAGTGAGTCCAACTGTGGTCATTGCCACTTCACTAGTGTGAACCAAGTAATGGTGGATAGGGGAGCACCATGGATGAATGCTTAGTGCACTTGTTGCCTAGCCAAGCTATGCCTTGAGGCACAATTGAAAGCCTAGTACATCCTTGGTAGGTTAAATGGTGAAGCTTAGTACCTTGGTGGTCTAAGTGAGCTTAGTAGCTCAAGACACCAAGTGGGAATCTAGTGTGACTATTTGGGTAGACGCTTAGTACACAGGTGACCTAGCCAAGTCTAAGGAGTCATTACATGGAGGCGTAGTACCCCTAATGGGTTTCTTACAGTGCAAGCAAGGAGCATCCACCATGTTTACCTGCACAACAACCAAGGCAACATTAAGTTACTGCGTTAGTAAGCTAATGCTTACTAGGAGCAAGTTGTGGCTAGAACCTGCTAGGCATTGAGTGACACCCATAGAAGGACTAGGATGAGGAAGAGTCCCAAGGGACTCAGATATATGTGCATATATTAGACGTTTAGACTGCAAGTGCATGCAGTATATTACATATATTTGTATATGTGTGTCCTTAGTATCTTTCTTGCAAGTTGAAGGATCCTTTGCTGAGAATCTTTGATTTTTACTCCCTTAGCTTTTGTTGTGAAGTTTTGGGTGTCAGTACGCTCGCAACCATTGAGGGTTGTTGAGCTAGAGTCTCGAGCAGGTTTTTAGTTTATTTGAATATTTAAGATTCTACTTTATCATTCACTTGTTGGTTAAGCTATCATACTAACTACAGTTCTCTTTTTGGCTAATAGAGCATAGTGAAGCACACGGGAGGGCTTATGATGCTTTCCGCTGGGAGTTTGGTCTAAGGTGGAAGCTTAGTTATGGATCTTAGTAATGTTGTTTAGTGTATAGTTCTCATACACTAACTTAACTCCAATGTTCATGTATGAGTAGTCTACTCTAAAGTCACTCTTAAGTGTGAGCATAGTATAATCTTGTTTGGATGCTTGCACACAATTGATTATGTGTAGTTAATTCCATAACTATTTTTTATGCTGATAGCCAAAGGGCTATTAACCTGGGATAACTTCCAAATTGGTCTAATGAGCACCACCCTCAGAAAGTACAAGTGACGAACCTCGAGGAAGAGTGGCCATCACCATCCTCAGAAAGTGACACGACCAACTCCGGGGAAGGGTGTCTTTCACCACCCTCAGATTTTACAAACCTACCAACCTTCAAAAAGTAATTCCCCATCCTCAAAAAAGGGAGAACGTCTCCAGAAGGTGCCCCACTCCGCCAAAGTACTTATCCTGATGGCCCTCGGTGATGATATCGGACCGAAGGGGACCTTCTATTCTGAAGAAGTCTTATACACCGAAGGGGTCTCACAAAGACATGACAAAAATAGTTAAGGAGCCTCTAACATAGGGACCTCGCACATGCCCCTGACACAAAGACCTCCCACACGGCCCTGACCTCTGGCCAGAACAGGCTAGGGCTAGTAGGAGATACCCGTTTATGGAGGTACATATCACATTTGACCGAACACGTGTCATGATCTAAGTGGGTTGTGTCAAATGGCCTACTTCCAACGCCCTCTTATAAATACCTGGGAGTAACCTTGGAAAGAGAGAACGCACTACTCTTCCCTCTTCACTTTATACTTTTTATTTCCCAAATACTGACTTGGGCGTTGGAGGATCTTCCCCTGGAAACACACTTCGGGGTGTCTCTAACCCTTGTTTTTTTAGTCTTGCAGCCACCCTCATACCGAAAGTCTCTCATTCAGACGCCTTTATACTAGAAGTCCCTACTTTAGGCCACTATGTCATAGAACGAGGATGCTGCCAGGCATCATTTGGTGCCGTCTGTGGAAACTCACTCCCAAGTCACTGTCATTGAGGCCCGACGTTTTAAGGACAAAGGACTCCCAAAGTCCCCGTTCATGTCGGAAACTCAATCGATGACTGAACAACCCACCGTAGGGACTTCTTTGCCTAAGGATAAGCATCCACTGATGGTCACGATGAGCTTCCAGCGCAATTTCCAGCGCTCTGTTGTGGCTGAGATGACACAACAACTTGACCAAAAGTGGTCTCAACCACCTTTGGTCCGAAAGGCCTCTTCACAAGTTGCTCACCGAAAGATAAGTCCTAAATCTACTCATCAGAGTTCAGGAAGTGGGGAATTCCGTGACGAGTCCTTAACAGAGGACGTAACCCCCAGAGGTCATCGTGCTGGAGAAACGAGATCAAAAGCACCCAAAACTTCCCGCCGCCGAAGTTCATCACCAGATGAGAGGTCACAATCCCCATGCCAACGAAGTTACTCCCCAAAAAGGATGCATCGCTCTCCGTTGCCGGAAGTCACCAAGCAATGAGACGAAACCAATACTACCGCCCTCAAGGAGAAGATCCTGGAGAGGTTGGAGAAAGTAGAGAGGCAGATTTCTTGGAAGCCTGTCTGGTCAAGGCTGTTGGAGACCTTCACTGGAGAAGAGTCACACTTCATCCACATAGTAGTAGAGGCACCCATGCCAAGTGACTTCTAGGTACCACGCTTGGAAACATACGATGGGCGTAGTGATCCTCAAGCCCACCTCACAAAGTATAGATGTAGCATGGTGCTGCATGATGCTGATGACGCCACCCTCTGCAAGTGCTTTGAGGTCACCTCTCAGGGCCGACGACTGTGTGGTATAACTCCCTGGCGCCCGGAACCATAGCAGGTTTCCGAGAGTTGTCCACTGCATTCACTCAGTAGTTCATCAGAAGTAGGCTGACGGTGAAGATGCCTGTCTAGATGTTCGACATAGTGTAAAGGAATGGGGAAACCATTCGCGACTATGTCGAGAGGTTCAACTGGGAAGCCCTGAGGGTTCCGGACTTCTGCCCAAAAATTTGTATCCTTGTAATGATCAGAGGACTTCGAATGGACTCACAGCTTTTCTACAAGTTCTCCAAAGACCCCCCGGACACCCTCGAAGAATTCTACCAAACGGAAAAACAACACATGACAGCTGAGGAACTAAGGATTGGAGGGCCGAAGTCCAACCATATTCATTTCGAGGGTCCAAGCCATCAACCTCGCTATCCAGCCGAGGCTGGAGGTAGACCTCAGAAGCAAAGGGGCAAGAAGCCAATGACGTTAACCCCCCTGAACATCATTAGAAAAAACATACTACTGGCCATGGACAGCCAAGGGAGGCCTATTTAACGTCCGAAGGCCATGAACTCGGAAAACAAGAAAAACGTGAAGAAGTTCTACTAGTTCCATCAGGACCATAGGCATGATACTGAGGATTGCTTCTAGTTGAGGAAGTACATCGAGTCTCTGATAAAGCAGGGCCAATTTCGGTGTTACCTGCACATGCCCTCCCCAAAGGGGAGGAAGGAAGAGGAAAGAAAACCAGAAGATGAGGACTACGATTCTGACCGACGTCAAAACTGAAGTCCTAGAAAGCACCCACCACCTTCGACTGGAGTAATCCAAACAATTACTATTGGGATACACTCAGCTGAGAGGAAAATAAAAGTTCACAAAATCTCAATAATGGAGTTCGGGAACCCATCGAACAAGCTCGTTCGGAAAGATGGGTCTACTGTGAAATTCCCTCATGATGATCCCCTTCTAATCATGGCAATGATAGGGAGTTGGGACGTCAAAAGAGTGCTCATCGATGTGGCACAATGCCAACGTACTATTCTCACACCTCCTGCCGAACTTGGGAATCTCAAAAAGCGATCTCAAACCTGTCACCTCCCTTACCTTCTGGGAAGGTCCATCCAAACTACCTGTCCTCGGGTGGATTGACCTACCTCTAATGTTAAAAAGAACTTCAGTTTAGAGAAAGAAAGTGCTTTTTGCTTCCACAATGACAAGGTTAATTGTTATAGATGTACCTTCATCATACAATGCCATCCTCAGGAGGCAGACGCAAGGGAATCTCGACATCCGTCCAGACGTGAAGTACCTAACTGTCACCTTTACGATGAAGGACGGGGATGCTGAGATATTCATTGACCAAGCTGAAGTGCGGAAGGTCTTTGTGAAAGCAAGACAACGCCCAATGAAGATCCATACACAAACTTCAGGAGAAAAGACCCTGCTCGGAGAAAGGGCAATGGGCAAAAAATAGGAGATCTTGAAAAAATAGAAACAGGAGATATAAAAATTGTTCCAGGCCAAAGTACCCGAGTGGGGAAACAACTGGCCGAAGGTGACAAAGAAAAGCTTGTATCTTTTTAGTTAATGAACAAAGACCTGTTTGCCTATTCTCTGAAGCATATGCCTGGGCTAGACCCTCGCATAATTCAACATAGCCTTAAAGTGCACTCGGAGGTAAAGCCTGCTCGACAAAAAAAGTGAAGCCTCTCGGCACATAAGAACAACTTCATCAAAATCAAAGTTCAACGTTTAACGGAAGCAGGCATAATAAGAGAGGTCAATACCTCGAATGGCTTAGCAATGTAGTCATTGTTACAAAAGAAGGGAGTGATAAGCTCCGAATGTGTATCGACTTCCAAAATGTAAATGATGCATGTCCTAAGGATTCGTATCCCTTGCCACTAATAGATCAATTGGTGGACTCCACCGCCGAATATGGTCTGCTCAGCTTCCTTGACGCCTTCAATGGATACCACCAAATTCAGATGGACCCCAAAGATGAGGAAAAAACCGCCTTCATCATCGAAGTTGGGACCTACTGCTACGTCAAAATGCCCTTTGGTCTGAAAAATGTAGGGGCGGCATACCAAAGGTTGATGAACAGGGTATTTGACACCCAAATCGGGAGGAATATGGAAGTATATGTTGATGATATGATAGTTAAGAGCAAATTTCCTAGTAGTCATATCTTAGACATAAAGGAAACATTCAACTGACTTCGGGAATTTGGAATCTGTCTCAACCTGGAGAAGTGCATGCTCGGGGTGAATACGGGCAAGTTCCTTGGATTATGGTATCGAAAAGAGGAATCGATGCCAACCCAGAAAAGGTTACGGCCCTGTTGAGATTCTGAACTCCCACAACAATCAAGGACGTGCAAAGGCTGACTAGGGAAATCACTTGTCTTAGTAGATTTATCTCCAGATATGGGGATTGGTGCTGACCATTCCTCAAAGTGCTCACCAAAGCAGCAAAAAATGAAGGTACCTTCATTTCAGAGGAACATCATTGGACCGAAGATTGCCAAAAGGCTTGGGATGAGCTCAAAAGTTACCTAACCTATCTGCCGATGCTTTGGCAGCCGAAGGAAAGAGAACCTCTTATTCTTTACCTCACCGTCAGTGAAAAAGTGGTGAGTTTGGTGCTTGTAAAGGAAGAGGGAGGAAGGTAGTGGCTAGTATACTATGTGAGTAAATCCTTACATGGTGCCGAAGTTATGTACCTTGTTCTACAGAAGGCTATTTATGCCTTAGAATAGTAAAAGGTTGCGACCTTACTTCCAAAGACACCCTATTACTATCCGAAGTAACCTACCTCTTCAGGACGTCATGAGGAGAGTAGATCACTCGGGAGGATTATCAAAGTGGTGCATTGAGCTTGGTGAGTACGACATTGCTTACAAGCCAAGAAGGGCAATAAAGGCCTAAGCACTGGCAGACTTCATTGCCGAAGTCCTAAAAGCCGAGGATACCCCTAGGGACTTTGGGGAAAACAAACTTGAGTGGACACTGTTTGTTGATGGAGCCTCTGGTTCTGAACATCAAGGAGCCGGAGTAATCCTTCGTGGTCCCAAAGTTATAGAAGCCACGAAGGCCATTAAATTCAGGTTCAACGTTACCAACAACTTCACCCAATATGAAGCCCTCATAGAAGGCTTGTGCCTGGCAAAAAGAGTCGATGTGAGAAATCTGAAGGCCCACAGCGATTCCCAGTTAGTAGTCCGGAAGACGGCGGGAGACTATGGCACAAAGGACCCAACCTTGGCAAAGTCCCATGACCTCATGAAAAAGCTCATCCAAGAGTTCGAGACGGTGCATATAGAAAATGTACCTCGGCGAGATAATATGGAGGCTGACACACTGGCCAAAGCAAAAGAGTCTACTGAGGTACTGCATCAGCCAAGTATAGAAGTAATGTGCGTAACAACCTTGGGACAATGGGTGGAAGGACCCTATCAAGAAATACGTCTCAACCTCAGAACTTCCCAAGGACCCTCTTGAAGCAGCCAAAGTGTGAAAGCATTCAGGAAGATACTTCTTGATTGGGGAGGAGCTGTACCAGCAGGGGTATGCAACTTCATTATAGAGGTGTACCAGTGAAGAGGATGTTGAAATGTTCGTCGAAGAAGTCCATGAGGGAGCCTGTGGTTCACACATAGGAACTGATGCCTTTGCCGGGGTCCTCCTCCGGCAAGGATATTTTTGGCCTACTTCGAGGAAGGACGTAAGGCAATTCATCCAAAAGTGCAACAATTGCCAAAGACACACTCCTGTCCAGAGACTACCATCAGAAATGATAACTTCAGCCAACTACCCCTACCCATTCACCATATGGGGTATTGACCTTGTTGGAGCTCTCCCAATAGCTCCGGAAGAGTGAAGTTCTTCGCAGTTGTACCAGATTATTTCACCAAGTGGATCGAGGCAGAGCCTCTAGCAACAATCTCGGTGAAGGACATATAGAGGTTTGTCTGGAAGAACATCATATGTAGATTCGGCATACTGAGGGTGATAGTAGCCGATAATGGTTCCCAGTTTACTGATAAAGGTTTGCAAGAATTCATAGTCAACCTCAGGACAAAGTTGCACTTCGCTCCGGTGGCCCACCCTTGGAGCAATGGACAAGTTGAAGTGTCCAACAGAACAATAAAGGATGGCCTGAAGAAAAGGTTAAAGGAAGCAAAAGGAAAATGGCCAGGAGAGCTTTTGAGCATGTGAAACACCCTTCTCACCTGTGTTCGGTTCGGAGGCCATTATTCCTGTTGAGGTTATACAACCATCGGTTAGGATACAGTTGTTCGAAAAAAAATGGAACAACCTCGATTTGTGAACCATGTTGGACCTCATTGACGATCATAGAGAAATGGCCGGGCTCAGAATAAATGCTTTCCAGCATAGAGTAGTCATCGCCACCAACCTACATGTAAGGTGAAAATGAATTAAAAAGGGGGATCTCATCCTCTGAAAAGCAGGGTTTGAACCCCGAAGACCATCTCACGGAGTACTTCGGGCGAACTGGGATGGACCCTATTTGGTCCTCAAAGAAGTTCATCCTGGAGTCTACAAGCTCGATGACACCGAATGTGGAGAATTGAAAAATACATGGCATCCAAATTCCTTGAAAAAATTCTATACTTAGAACTTCTAAGGAAAAATTGTACAATTCTCCCCAATGGTGACCGACTGAACATGGTGAAAAAATCGAATGAAGTCTTTTCTGAAAATGCCTATGTGAAACTATTTCCATTTTTTATCAAAGGCATATTTGACTAAAAATGTTCACTTCCGAATGAGAAAATTCAAAACGCCTGATTCTGAGGTGGAAGACCGAACATGATCACGCCGAAGGAGTAAACTTATGAAAACTGTCAGTCTTCGCCAACCGAACATTGTTGATTAAGGTAGGGATAAAACTACGACAGAGGTTAAGTTGCACCAAAGATGGTCAACCGAGCATAGTTGCTCATCCCCTAAAAGCGCCTAAGTCCACAAATAAGAAAAACTTTCAAGTAAAAAGTCATGCAAAAACACCGAGGTGGTATGGCCGAAGATGGTTACTTTCGAAGATGAATATCTCCTTCGCCCGAATGTGGTTGCCGAAGAGGAATATTTTTCTAAAAGGCATGACTGGAACTTAGAAAAATTTTCAAAAACAAAAGGATGCCAAGTACGATGAAAGTGGTTGTCCGAAAGAGGGTATGACCAAAAGGCAACTTTGCCCGAAAGATGTTGATCAAACGTGATCGGTGCAAAAGGCACTTGACTGATTTGAACATGGGTTAAATTTTACAGAGGATGATGTTTTCCAGAGGGATACTGACCGAACATGGTCGTGACACCCTTCGCGTCCGAAGATGGTTCATTAGGGACCTTAGCCAAAATTTTGAAGAAAAGAGAGACTTCATTAATACAGTGATAAGAGTACAAAAGATGGACTAGAAAAGAAAAAGAAGAAAAAGAAGGCCTATTTGCGATCCTGGGCATCCGCCGGCTCCTCACCATTCTCGACATCATCACCTTCAGATTCTTTATCGATGACAGCTGCTTTAGGCACTAAAGGCGGGACGACAAGAAGATTGAGGAACTCTTCCCTTGACCACTGCTAGGATGGTCCTTCGGGGATGTCCAGGGCCGCCAAAAAAGAAAGGTCAAGGTTAGGAAATTTGGACAAGACTTGGTGACGGGCCAAGCAGAAGCCGTCCTGATAAGACCTATTGGTTGCCTGATCGGACTTAGCCTTCTCCATGTCCAGGTCCACCAGTTCTTTTTTGTACTCCGTGACCTCCTTGTCCAACTTCTTTTTCTTCTTTTTTCCATCCTTCTTTAGCTTTTCAACCTCGCCCTAAAGCTTGGAGTTGAGGTCAAATGCCTTCGCCACTTCGACAATAGTGTCCTCCTTCTCCTTTTGAAGAACCTCATTGGCTGAGGTCAGAGCTATCACCTTCCCACCAAGGTCTGACATCCTTGTAGAGACGTCCTGGATGAGCTCACATTGGCTTTTGAGCATTTCCTCCTAAAGATTAGCCAGATCCTCCTTAGCTATTTTATTCAGCTCGCCGTACTTGGTGATAGAGCTAGCCAATAGTTCCTTGGCCTTTGCCAAGGACTCCTCGAACTGACTGCGGACCGAAGATTGCTTGGCTGCCCAGGCTCAGAAGTACCTAGTGTACACCAAAAGATGCAAAAGGGAAAGACACCCCCGAGTAAGGAAGAAAAGGCAAACAACAGCACAGAAAATTCATAAGTATTAAAGGGTAGGAGTTTACCTGGGCAGCCTGCTTACTCATCCTCACAGTGAGGATCTCCTCATTCAGATACTCCTCAATCAAAGACTGAAAAGTGGCGTGTGATGAGACCCGTCGCCATCTTCTAGCTATCCTCGGAGAACAAGTTCTTGTCCTCCGTGAAGGTCCAGATGGGCTCCATTGGAACCTTCCCTTTTTGGGATCTTGGCATCTTGTAGGGCCATTTTCCGAGCATGATCTCCTACCCAGGGAGCCTGCATTGCTACGCCTGCAAAATCACGCTAAAGTTCCATCAATACGTTATCCATTAGGCACTCATCTATATGGTCTAAAATATCAAAAATTCCCAAACTCATAGAAGAATGGCTAAGGAACAAACCTGGTGGAAGCTCGGCGTCATCCCTTAGAGTCACTGACCTTGTGAACCTCTGCGGGAACGTGTTTGCCTTTCCTCATTCGGCGCTCCTCATGCTCCTCGGCCAAAAACCCCCCAACCGAGGTCCACAAGGTCTCCGCCGCAGTATTTGGACTCAAGGAAGTTGAACAAATGGCAGGCTCCAAAGGCGGGTCCACCCGAACGGGGGTCTGATCTGTAGCCCCCACTTCATCTTCAGGTGCGGGTGAAGGGGGCCTTCTTAGTCTTCTTCGACCTCCGGGCCGAAGATGGTCCCCCTTGGGCCTTCTTTCTCTGCTACTCTCCCTTCTCGGCCTGACCGAGGAAGAGAGACTTGTAGAAGGTAGCAGATTTGTCACCCATCTTTGTAAAAAGAAGAATATTAGTGTAAGTATAGAAGGAGATATATGAAAAATCTGGGAAGTAACTTACTCTCTTGAAGGGCCTGATATGTGAGTTCGCCCCGAAGGAGCATTACCAACCATGCCTTCTTCTCGTCGACAGGAGGCTTCGGCATGTTGAGGTCGATAACATGTTCCTTGATCACCCCCAACTCCCGAAGGACCTCTTCGTTCATGAGGTTCCATCTAATAGGAAAAGGGTACAAAGAGCTCAGAGGGACCTCGGGATCCCAGTCCGTGACAGCCTGAATGCGGCTGTCGAACTCCTCAAACTGGGCTTCTAACTCCAAGGTTAGCAGTTTCTGGGGATCAACTACGTCTATATCCAAAGTCCCCCATGCCCATTGGGTTGGCACATGCTTCCACTTCTCATTGACCTTCAAGAAGAAGAACTTCTTCTGCCACCCTCACCAGCTGTCCTTAATCCCGAAGGTGAACATGTACTTCTTGCTCCCAGATCCCTGAGGAAGCAAGAAGTAGAACCCACCATTTGGGATAAGGTGGAGTTTATAGTATTGCATAAAGAAGATGAAGTAAGGCTCTATCTTGAAGACCCAACACATGTAGAGGAAGGCGTTGAAGTAAGAATTGGAGTTTAGAGGAAGTTGATTCACGGCTATGCCATGGAATTGGCAGAACTCGCAAACCATCTTCGACAGAGGATA
The DNA here is from genome assembly GCA_005392925.1 of Aquilaria sinensis. Taxonomy (NCBI): domain Eukaryota; kingdom Viridiplantae; phylum Streptophyta; class Magnoliopsida; order Malvales; family Thymelaeaceae; genus Aquilaria; species Aquilaria sinensis. The sequence goes on along the minus strand of SMDT01003152.1, from coordinate 61,372 downwards.
CCGAAGTCCAGTCTTCAACTGGGCCCGAAAGACGGTAACCTCGTTTGAATGATACATGTAACTAGGCATACCGGGACTAGGTAGCCTAGTAACAGCACAAGAAGAGAGAAAGAATTTATCTATCCACTTCTCTAAATTATCTAGAGTAGCACAACTTGGATGAGAGTTAAGGGGAAGCCAACTCTTAGGGATAGGTTGAACAGACATAAGCGGGGCTGGAGTAAACAAGTTCAGCAAAAAGAAGTCTAACCTCAGGAAGGTGAAAAAGAATGGGGGAGATAAAAAAATGCTGAAGAATGACTTCGAAAAGAAGACCCACCTAGCTCGAAACAAGGAAACGACTTCGCAAGACACCATAGGTAATGCCAGAAATAGCTCTGCCGCTAGCACCACAACTGGAAAAGAAAGAGAGGAGGAAAATTTGAGAGCAAAAGATAGCAAAAGAACAGCAGTGTGAAAAACTGAGGAGGAAGGGTTTACATAGGCCGAAGGAGGCAGATGAAGCGTCGCCATAATGAACCCATGAAGGCAAAGAGGCACGACTATTGTAATGGATGCGACTGCTCGCTAGTCACCAGGTGACACGCGTCACCCGATGCGGGAAATAAGGGCACGCCTCTTGATAGCTGCCAGACCTAGGCAAGTCTTTCCCGAGGAGATGCATCTATATGTCCAGAAGATGTGACGATTCACTGGAAAGCAACAAAAAAAGAAAAAACCTCCAAGAGATAAGTACATGCTTCGGATGAAAAAGTAATCTCGGGAACACCAAAAGCTCTTACTACAACCTCAGTTAGGAGAGGTGTTCTGAGCTGAAGAGGAACCTTGACTGAAGAAGGTAGCCTCGGTCAAAAGTCAGCTAATATTTGCCAAGACATTGATCATCTACGATAGTCCCATGAGACACTTGCAAAAGCTCAAGTACCAAAGATGCAACTTCAGCTTTCTGAGGGGGGCATCTGATAGCCAAAGGGGTGTTACCCTGGGAGAACTCCCAAGTTGGTCTGATGAGCACCACCCTTAAAAAGTACAAGTGAGTAACCTTAGGAAGAGTGGGCCATCACCATCCTCGGAAAGGTGACACCACCAACTCCAGGGAGAGGTGTCTTTCACCACCCTCGGATTTTATGAACCTACCAACCTCAGAAAAGTAATTCCCCATCCTCGGCAAGAGAGAATGTCTCCCAAAGGTGCCCCACTCCGCTGAAAAACTTATCCTGACGACCCTCGGTGATGATATCGGACCGAAAGGGACCTCTTGTTCTGAAGAAGTCTTATACACCGAAGGGGTTTCATGAAGACACGACAAAAATGGTTAAGGAGCCTTTGACACAGGGACCTCACACATGCCCCTGACATGAAGACTTCCCACATGGCCCTGACCTCTGGCTAGAACAGGCTAGGGCTAACAGGAGATACCTGTCAATGGAGGTACGGATCGCATCCAACCGAAAATGTGTCATGATCTAAGTGGGTTGTGTCAAATGGCTTCCTTCCTACACCTTCATATAAATACCTGGGAGTAACCTTGGTAAGAGAGAATGCACTACTCTTTGCTCTCCACTTTCTGTTCCTTATTTCCCAAATACTGACTTGGGCATCGGAGGCTCATCCCCCGGAAACACACTTCGGGGAGTCTCTAACCCTTGTTTTTCTGAGTCTTGCAGCCACCTTCATACCAAAAGTCTTTCATTCAGATGCCATTATATCGGAAGTCCCTACTTCAGGCCACTATGTCACAAAATGAGGATGCTGCCAGGCATCATATGCTTTGACTGCTTTGAAACTTGGATTTTAGTGAAAAGCCCGGGCATCATTTTATCATTTTATTACTTATTTTATCATTCAAGTCAAAACACAAACTCATACATAGTAGGATTAAATAACTAGAAGTATAAATATTTTAACTATTGTCCATGTAATCAATTAGCCAATTATGACTTGCATGGGACAAGTTCCCATAGGCTTTCTGGGCAAGCCCATGAGGGGCTGTGTTATGAGCTTAGTAGATTAGGACATGTGATTGGTCATATTTGATGGACATTTAGTTCGTACCTCAGGGAAAGGTATGTCTAGCTATTCATAGGTGGTTTTGCTCAGAGGTTAGAGGCATGGGCAAGGTTCCTGTCAGTGGTCCCCAAAAACTATGTATTTTTCATCTTCCCTTAGAACTCTTCCAGAGCTAATGAACCCCTTTAGAGGTGGTGTTTATTCCTGAAGGTGATTGGGGGAGCCTATTGAAGGCGTAAATGTGTTTAGGAGACATCTTCCCTACTGAGGGCGGTAGACTTCTTTTTTACAGTTAGTTTTCTTATCACTTCTGAGGCTGCTGTTGTTTACCGTGATCTTCTGAGTATGGTCTTGGACCCACTTGTCTAAAGGTCCTATGGGTGATAGCCCTTCAGCTATCACATGCACTCACTTGAAGAGCTGAAGTTGCATCCTTGGCTTGCCTATATTGTCCTTAGTCAAAAAATTTTCTAGCTAAGGTCATACCTTTGTTAAGCTTGGGTTTTAGAGAAGGTCTTTCTTTTCTTCTGAAGTACCACCCTCAGTGAGTCTGGGCTATCCTTTATCTGAGATTCCTTCTTTTGGTGAAGTCGATTATTTGGTCAAGCTGGACTATCCTTCATTTATTTCTCTTCCCCTCTCATCCATTTTGTTGTGTCCTTTAGTTTCTTCACATTTATCGCTTTCATATCTAGCCCATTCGACACTATCACCTTGAAGCATTTATTAGCACATGTCACACCAGTAACTTGCATAAGACATGGGCTGTGACTCTTGTGTGAGTATGATACATCAGAGATATGAATAGACAATGCAAGTTATGAAACATTAAGAGATAAGAAACTCACTAGACACCTTAAGGGCATATTAGGGGGAAAATGAGAGAAGAAAAATGCTCTACTGTTAAACCAAAAGTGACTAAAGTATGGCTATGAAGGGTATTTTAGAAAAAGATTTATGGTTTGGAAGAACTTGGAAGCGTTAAGGAGCAAAAATTTAAGGAGGTCCACAAGGGGGATTCTCAGCACACGCTTGTGTGCCTTTATGTGAACTTGAGGACTCTAAACTATAAAACCCTAAAAACATTATGTAAAATCAATGCCTAAGGAAATTATGCAAGTGAGTGTAGCTACATAAGTGCAAGAAATGTGAAAAACACATAAGAAAGAACAAAAACACCTTAGAGTGCACTAGAGGACTCTTAAGTGTACCTTTGTGTGCAACCATGTGCTTATAAAGGCTCTAAAGGCTAATGTCATGAATGGAACTAAATGAGATTGATGTTTATCATTTAAATAAGAATGAAAGCTACAATGTGGGGAAATAGAAGATGGAAAACACAAAGAACCTATGGAAACACCTTAGAGAACACAAAAGTGCTCTTAGATGCATTTTAAGTGCGTTTATGTTGAATGCAAAGTTTGAGGGCCTAGTCGGACAAATTAATTGATGAAGTAGGTGCTGAATATGTTGTAGTTGAAGAGTAAAGTAGGACAAAATAAAGATTTAAAGGAATTCAGCTAGTTGGAGGAGGATTTGACCAAAAATTAGTCAAGAGTCCATGTGGCTTGGTCCATTGTCCGCCCTTTGCTTTGTTGTCTTCAAAGGCAACTTCTTTATAGCTTCTTAGATCTTTCCTAGATATTTATTAGCTTATTTATAGCTTGAAAATATAACAAACATAGACCAAAGACTTGTTAGACACTGAAACACAAGCAAAATAAAAGACAAATCAAGTTAGCCAAAATTGAGACTAAGTATGGCATATCAACTATAACGCTCTTCATGAGCTCCTATATTCTTGATTAACTACTATTTTCTTACTATTTACTTCTTGGCCAAACCTTTACCAAGACACCCTAGAGCTACCAAAAGGAAAGGAGGTAAAAAAGGACAAAAAGAAGGCAAATTTGAAGAATGATGGTGCAAGAATAGCTCAAGGTGGTGTCTATGATTGATGCTTATGTTCAATGATGTATGATCAAAGCTGTTAGTGTTGTACCCAAAAGCAATCATGAGATGATTGTATTTTGTATATTAAGTCATGATATTTTACCGAGGCATTAATCCAATAATTATGTTTGTCATTTTGTTTCTATGTGACATGATCAAACATAATTATAGCCTTAGAATAATAGTATTTTTAAACATCCCTACTGTAGTAGTATTGTGGAGTGGTTGCAATAATACATAAAGGCTAGCATGTGTGGAGACTAATATGAGATATGTAGTCTACATATCGGTACAAGTTGGAGGACTTGTGTACTAGACTGACCCACCATGAGAAAACTACATGGGTTGTTATATGAGTGTCATAAGTGATTTTAATAGTGATCATGGTATATGTAGTCATTTGACCTAAGGTCATCAAGGTTCCCTACATGTGAGTTACGTACTTTGATACTTCCTTTTGTTGCTTGTAACTGAGTGAACATGAAGATGGTCATTGGGTATGTCACATATCATGTAGAGGGTTTTGTTTGATCAAGATAGGATTTGTCCCTCTTAAGTAACGAGAGGGATAACTTTGGGCCCATTAAAAGAGTAAGACTAAGTTAATGCATGGCTATGCTTAGATGAGTTGATATATGATATCAATGTCATCAGTTTAAGTTAGTCTACTCGGTAATCAAGAAACCATAGATTGGGCTATACGAGAGTGACACATTCCATGTCTTGTACTTGGTCTTGATATCTTGGACAAAGGGACAATGGCATATACGGACTATGATCATAGTGGTTTACCAAATGATTGACTATCTTGTCACTTGGGTAGCAATGAAGTGTTGCTAGATAGTGCTCAATGTTTGTGATCATAAATGTGATTTATGATCATTGCCAACATGGTAAAAGCCTATTGGGTCACATATATATAGCCAATTTGATTATTTGAGTGCATGGACCAAATTGTTTTGGTTTGGTTTCATAATAATTTCAAATTAATGATTGGCCCAAAGGTTGTGCCATTAATAAAGCCCAAAATTAAACCTAATTGGATTAGGGTTTTGAAACCCATTAGGCTTGGGAGTTGTGTCCCACTATATATACATCATATACTGAGAATTTTATAGCTCTTGCCCTAGCCTCTCTAAAGACAAAATCATAAGGTTTCTGAAAAGTTCTAGCTGTGCTCTTCTCTTGCCATTCCTTGGAGTATGCAAGGTAGCACTACAAGCGTAAGAGAAAATGCATCTATTGGGATATGGTAAAGGTGTGGTGATCCTAAAAGGCTCAAGTTGATACCATAGAAAGCTTGAACACGTCAACTGCTTAAATTTGTGATTCGACTCAATAGGTGGGTGAAAAATCTCAACTGACTAGGCATAAAATTTTTGAACACCTAATTTACTCCATTTTTCTTGGATCTTGGAGGATTTGGTTATCTTCCACTACACTTTTTTAGCTCCCAAAACCCAACAAAAGCTGCCCTAGGTGATGGCTTAAGCCGAAGGAACCTAGAGGCTATGTAGTGGGCTATGTGTGCATAAAGCAATATGGTAAGCTAGCTAGTTTGATTTCGAAAAGCGTAGGGCTTTTGTTCAAGTTAGGCCAAGCTTGGTCAACCACTTGGAGCTCTATGTTAATTGAACCTAATTGATGCTCAGCGGCATCCTCGTGGTATGACATGCTGGCCTGAGGGAGAGACTTCCAGTATGAGGGCGCCTGCAAGACTTGAAGAACAAGGGGTTAGAGATTCCCCGAAATGCGTTTCCAGGAGAGAAGCCTCCAATGCCTAAGTCAGTGATTGTGAGAGTAATAGTAGTAAGGAGCAAAGAGTGAGGAGAATGGTGAGAGTTCTGTGTCTTCTCTTTACCAAGGTCTTTCCAAAGTATTTATAGGAGAGCAAATGGGGGAGGCCATTTGACACAGCCCGTTCAGATCATGACACATGTTCAGCTAGATGTGATATGTACCTTCAAAAATAGGTATCTCCAGTTGGCCGTAGGCCGTTCTGTCTAAAAGGTAGGGGCGTGTGCGAGGTCTCTTTGTCAGAGGCTTCGTAGCCATTTTTGTTGTATCTTCTCAAGACCCCTTTAGGGAATGAGACCCCTTCGTGGTATGAGGCTCCTTTGGAATAACAGGCCTCTTCGGCTAGATATCAAAACCGAGGGTCATCAGGAGAGGTCCTTCGGCATAACGTAGCACCTTCGGGAGACATTCTCCCTTTGCCGAGGATGGGGAGTAATCCTTTCGAGGTTGGTGGATTCGTAAAACCTGACAGTGGTGAAAGACACCACTCCGAGGGTGGTGTGAGTGTGCCCCGAGGTCGGTGCTAAGCCTCCGAGGGTAGTGAGGGACCCATTTTGCCTGAGGTTGGTCACCTGTCTTTCCTGAAGGTGGTGCTCATTAGGCCAGTTTGGGAGACCTCCAAGGATAATAGCCCTTCGGCTATCACATGCACCCCTCAGAAAGCCAAATTTGTATATTTAGTGCTTGAGATTTTACAAGCGTATCGTGGAACTCTTAGGACTTGACAGTCGTCTCAGTTAGTATGACTGGACTCTCGACGGAGGTTACCTTCTTTGGAAGAGGTTACCTCTTTGGTTCAAGTTGTCTCTCCTAGCAGAGGTAGTTCCTTCGCATTAAGTGGTGCTCCACACTTTTCGGCCGAGGCTTTAATGTTCCCGAGGTTGTTCCTTCGGACCGTAGTGCATATTTCCCTTTTGAGTCTTCTGTTGCCTGCCAGTGAATCGTCACATCTTCTAACCAGATAAACGTGTCACCTCAAGAAAGACTCATGCCTGCCAGTGAATCATCATATCCTCTGACCAGGTAGATGTGTCACTTCGAGCTAGACTTGCATAGGTCCGTTAACAGTCAGAAAGGTCGCGTCCGTTATGTCGGTTACGTCCCTTTGCCTATGAAGGGTCGTTATGGCGATGCTTCGCTTGCCTCCTTTGGTCTATATAAACCCTTCCTCCTCCAAAGTTTTCCACACTTATCATTTTTCATTACCTTTGCTCTCTGATTTTCTCCCATTTTTCACCTTCTCTTTGGCAGTGGTGCTAGCGGCTGTCTTCCGAAGTTCATACCTCGGTCCAAACTAGGTGGGTTTATTTCTGAGTTTCCATTTTTTCTCAAAATTTTTTCCTTCATCTTCCCAAGGTTAGTTTTTCCTTCTGAACATGTCTTGTCCCTAAGCTAAGACCTACCTTGTTCCTGAGAGTTGGCTTCCCCTCAACTCTCATCGGAGCTGCTTTACTTCGGAGAAAGTCAAGAAGTGGTTCCCCAAATTATTTCTTCTTTCTTATGCTTTCACTAGGTTTCCTAGCCCTAGTATGCCCAATTATGCCCCTCATTTGGACAAGGTTACCATCTTCAAGGCTCAGCTGAAGGCTAGACTTCAGTATCCCCCTTTGAAGATGGTTTGCGACTTTTTCCAATTCCATGGCATAGCCATGAGCCAGCTTCCCCCGAACTCCTATTCTTATTTCAATGCCTTCCTTTTCATGTGTGGGGTCTTCGGGATAGAGCCCCACTTCATCTTCTTCATGCAATACTACAAACTCTACCCTTTCCTGAAGGGCGGGTTCTATTTCTTGCTTTCTCAGGGATCTGGGAGTAAGAAATATACGTTCACCTTCAAAATGAAGGATAGTTGGTGAGGGTGGCAAAAGAAGTTCTTCTTTTTGAAGGTGGATGAGCAGTGGAAGCATGTGCCAACCAAATGGGCTTCGGGGACTCTTGATATTGATGTAGTATATCTGAGGAAGCTACTAACCTTAGAGCTAAAGTCCCAGTTTAAAAGCGGATTAGGATCCCGAGGTCCCTCCGCATTCGCTCTACCCCTTCCCCATAAGATGGAACTTTATGACTGAAGAGGTCCTTCGGGAGCTAGGGGTAATTAAGAAGCATATTACTGACAAGGATATGCCAAAGCCCTTATTTGACGGGAAGAAAACGTGGCTGGTGATGCTCCTTCGGGGCGAGCTTACTTATTCGGCACTCAAAGAGAGTAAGTTCCTTCCCATATTTAGTGATATACATCCTTATGTACTTACACTGATGTTTTTCTTCTTGCATAGATTGGTGATATGTCTACTGCATTTTACAAGAACCTCTTTCTTGGCCAAGCCGAAAAGGGGGAGCAATAGAAAATGAAGGTAGCGCTAAAGAGGAAAAAGGCGCCCAGCGGACCATCTTTGGCGTCGAAGTCGAAGAAGGCAAAGAAGGACTCCCTTCCACCTTCTCGCAAAGGGGAAGTGGAGGTTCTAGATCAGACTCTTGTTCGTGCCAATCCCCCTTCAGAGTTGACCATCTGCTCAATTCCTCTAAGTCCCAGTACTGCAGCGAAGACTTTGGGGACTTCGGTGGGCGGGCTTTCGACCTAAGAGCTTGAGGAACATCAAAGGAAGAAAGGAAATGTGTTCCAGCCGAGGTCATTGACATTAGTGACTCCGATGGAGACGGCACTGAACTCCCTCCAGGTTTGTCCCTTAGCCCTTCTTGTTTGAGTTTAGGAATTTTTGGTATTTTAGACCTTATAGATGAATGGCTAAGGGATAACGTGTTAATGGAACTCTGGCATGATTTTGTAGAAGAGCAAGCACCTACATAGTGGGTTGTGGACCATACTCAGAAGAGGGCCCTTTGAGATACAAAAATTCCAAGGGACAAAGTGCCGAAGGAGCCTTTTTGGACATCCACGGAGGACATGGACTTGTTCTTTGAGGATTGCCAGAAAATGGCTCCTCATATGGCAAAGGGCATTATCACGAATGACACATTCCAGTCCCTGACGAAGGAGTGTCCGAATGATGAGGTCTTCACCGCGAGGATGAGTGAACATGTGCCCATGTAAGCCTTGAACCCTTTTAGTCCTTAGCAAACTTTCTTAAGTTTTTTCTCATTTTTTAACGTTATTCGAAGTCTTTCCCTTTACAGCTCTTGGCATATAGTGGATATTTTCGAGCTTGGGCAGCCAAACAGTCTTCGGTCTAAACTCGGTCCGAGGAGACCTTGGCAAAGGCCAAGGAACTCTTTGCCAGCTCAGTCATCAGGTACAACAAGCTTAATAAGATAGCCAAGGAGGATCTGGCCAACCTTCGGGAGGAGGTGCTAAAGAGCCAAAGGGAGCTGATTCAAGACTTTTTTGCAAAGATGTTAGACCTTGGCGTGGAAGTGATATCTTTGACCTCAGCAAATGAGGGTTTTCACAAAGAGAAGGAGGATGCCATTGTCGATCTTACAAGGGAATTTTCTCTTAACATCGAACTCTAAGCCGAGGTCGATCGGCTGAAGAAGGAGAAGAAGAGGAAGAAGAAGAAATTGGAGAAAGAGGTCGAGGTCCTCAAGAAGGAGCTGGAGGACTTGAAGGTAGAGAAGGTGAAGTCCAATAAGGTGACCAAGTCCTCTTATCAGGATGGTTTTTGCTTGCTCACTACCAAGTCCTGTCCAAGTTTCCCGACCTCCACCTTTCCTTCCTGGCAGCTCTGGACATTCCCGAAGGACCATCTTCAGAATGGTCAAGGTTGGAGTATCTCAATCTCCCTTTTCCTCCACCTTTTGAGAACCGAAGCTCATGCTGACGGAGACGGAGCCGAAGATGTCGAGGAGCCAGAAGGTAGCTAGGACCCCAAATATGGCTCATTTTTTCTTCTTGTCCTTTGTAATGTACCCCTTGTATTCTGTGATGAAGTATTAATGAAATTTCTTCCTTCACAAAATTTGGTTAAGTCCTTGATTGTTCCTCGAATATCATCTTCACTCTTTGGCATTAAACTATCTTCAAGTCGAGGGTTTTTGTGACCATCTTCGATCAAGTTGAATTAGCACAAAAAATGGTTAAGCGCCTTTGGCATCGACCATGTTTAGTCGTCCACCTTCGGTGAACTTGTACTTTCTGTTTTCCTTTATTGGCTCAAATCGTGTTCAGCTAATGTACTTTAGGCAAACTTGTACAAGTTACTTGTGGTCCTTTGGGAGCAACGACCTTTGGTTTTCCATCTTCGGTACTTTCCATAGTTTTGCTGTTGAAAAATTTTCTATGTATACATGCTTATATACTTTAGGAAACAACCTTCATCATTGTTAACCATGTTCGGGGGTGTGCTACCATCTTCAGCAAGGATTGCCCATGTTCATAAATGCATATTCGGAAATAACCATGTTTGGTTTTCTCCGTCGGAAGCCACCATGTTTGGTCAGTATCCTTAAAAAAAGATGTATAATATGATACTTGCACCTTCAGAAATAACCATTTTTTATTTTCTCCTCAGGAACCAACCATGTTCGGTTCGTCACCTTCGGTAAGGATTTGTACAATTTTTCTTTTGAAATTTTTTCTAAGTGTAGAATTTTTTCAAAGAGTCTGAATGCTAGGTGTTTTTCAATTCTCCAACTTCAGCATCATTAAGCTTGTAGACTCCTGACCGAACTTCATCGAGGACCAAATAAGGTCCATCCCAATTTACCCAAAGTACTCCATGGGATGGTCTTCGGGCTTCAAATTCAGCTCTTCGGAGGATGAGGTCCCCTTTCTTGATTCCTTTATGCTTGACATGCAAGTTTGTAGCAACGGCTACTCTCTGCTGAAAATCTTTTCTTCTGAGCTTAGCCATCTCTTTATGCTCGTCAATGAGATCCAACTTGGTTGTTAGACCGACGTTGTTCCCTTCTTCATCGAATACCTGTATCCTTATACTAGGCTGTACGACCTCGACAGGGATAATGACCTCCATGCCGAAGAGAAGTGAGAAGGGTGTCTCACTGGTGGCCCTTTGGGGAGTTGTTCGGTAGCTCCATAGCACACTCAGGAGCTTTCCTGGGCATTTCCCCTTTGCTTTCTTTTTTTCAAGCCATCTTTTATTGTTCTGTTCGATACTTCAACTTGTCCATTGCTCTGAGGATGGGCCACGGGGGTGAAGTGCAATTTTATCCCGAGGTCGGTTGTGAATTCCTAGAACCCTTTATCAGTGAACTGGGAACCATTATCGGTAACTATCACCCTCGGCAGGCCGAATCCGCATATGATGTTCTTCCAAATGAATCTTTGTATGTCCTTTGCCGATATTGCTTCTAAAGGCTTTGCCTCGATCCATTTGGTGAAATAGTCTACTTCGACTATACAGAACTTGACTCCTCCTGGAGCTGTTGGGAGAGGTCCGGTGAGGTTAATGCACTAAACAGTGAAGGGGCAAGGGTAGTTTGCTGAAGTTATCACTTCCGAGGGTAGTCTCTATATAGGAGCATGTTTCTGGCAGCTATAGCATTTCTGGATGAACTGCCTTGCGTCTTTCCTCAAGGTAGGCCAGAAGTATCCTTGGCGAAGTAGTACCCCAGCAAGGGCATCAGTTCCTAAGTGTGAACTGCAAGCCCCCTCATGGACTTCTTTAAGCACTGTCTCAGCATCCTATTCACTGACACACATCTGTAAGGGACTTGCGTACCCTTGTCGGTACAGTTCATCCCTAATCAGGAAGTATCTTCCTGAGTGCTTTCACACTTTCGTTGTTTTAAGAGTATCTTCGGGAACTTCCGAGGTTGTGAGGTATTTCTTGATAGGGTCTTTCCATCCTCCACCCAAGGTTGTCATGCACATTACCGCTATATTTGGCTGATACAGTACATCAGTGGACTCTTTTGATTTGGACAAAGTATCTGCTTCCATATTATCTCACCGAGGTACATTTTCTATATGTACCGTGTCAAACTCTTGGATGAGCTTCTTCACCAGGTCATGGTATTTTCCCAAGTTTGGGTCCCTTGCATTGTAGTCCCCCGCCATCTGTCATACTACTAACTGAGAATCGCTGTGGGCCTTTAGATTCCTTACACCAACTCTTTTTGCTAGCCACAAGCCTACTATAAGTGTCAAGACCATCCCTCAGCACTTGGCCCAGGCCAGGAATGCAAGGAAAATGCAAAATAAACATGAGGGACTTGATTGAAAATGAGAATAATGGTGCAAGTGCAAAACCGAGAACATGTGGGAAAAATATTGTCATTTGGGTGAAATATTGCAAATGAAAAATGTTTATGCTGTTAACGTCGTGAAATAAAGGTTATGGACTACTTTGAGTACTCTTTCAGGTACTAAATTTGGCACTAAGAAGTATGGGTGGTTTGCATTAGACCATGCAAAGTGAACCATGGTCGAGAGGGGCATTAAGCCATTTTAACGCCATGTGGCTCATTACTAAAATTTGCATGCTTCCACTTGATAATTGAGCCATCATTTCGATCAATGAAGGTCATAGTTTTGGGTTTTAACCGAGTCCTTGAGCAAAGGTTATGTTCTTGGTGAGTTGTTGCTGAAATCTTGCCAAATTGGTGTTGAATTGAAGCTTCAAGGAGGAATCAAGCTTGGATTACTTGTTTTCGGCATTAGGCAACCTCACACTTCCATTTTCAAGCTCGGTCTTAGGCAATCGAGTGCAAACCAAGAACTCAAGCTTGCTAATTTGAGGTAAGGTTCATGTCTACTTGAATTCTTGGTATATTTCCATGAACAAGTAGTAATGGCGGCTAAGTGATAGTTAAAATTGCTATATGATCTTAGTTTGCTAGTTGGGCATGTTAAGTGAACTTTCAGGTTCTTATTGGCATGATGAACTTTCGGGTTCTTATTGGTTTGGCTAGCTAATCCAAGTAATGGCAAGCACTTAAAGTTCTTAGTAAGTTGGGCAAACTTACTAGTGAACTTGTAGCTCTAGTGAATTGGAGATGATGTGAAATGCTTGAAGTACAAAGATTATGATATTTGTGCTTGCTAGTGGCTTCAGCCGAGTGAAATTATGGTATGTGTATGAGTTTGTGTGCTTGATTGTTTTCTTGCGTGTGCTAACCAAGTATAAGTAGTGTTATTATGATTATATGCCTCAGTTAGTATGTGTATATATTGTGTTTTTGTGTTTTCTATGTCTTTCTTGCAGGCCAAGTTAAGCTTAAGGAGGTTAAGTCTCGGGCTTAACTAAATAGACCTTATATGGGTCGTTATGAACCTTACTGAGTCTTAGTACTCATGCCCATATTATTTGTGTTTCAGGCAAGGATATTGAGCTTGAGTGAGTTGCTTGTACTTGTTTGCTTGCATGTGTGCTAGGTAGTACATGTATTGCCAAAGGTATGTGCCAACCGAATCTTGCCTTGAATAAATACATCTATAAGTCTTATGGTTTACGGCCGAAACTTATGTGCTAAGTTTTGCAGGCTTGAGTAGAGTGTGGGACTTGTCTAGGTGCAGGATGGATGTGTGGACCATGGCATTGATTGTCGTGTTCACCTTTATGACCATGAATATGGTCATAGGACTTGTGTTGCAGTGTGTACTACTGTATTGCACACTTAGGTATCTTCTCAGGGAGTAAGGACATTTGGGATGTAATGCATAATGTGGTTATGTTTTGGACAAAGGATGTTCTTGGCATGTGGCCAAGTTAGGGGCATTCACCTAGGCGCTTTCGTGTACGTGTATAGCCACAGCTAAACTTGGTTTTGTTGTACCATGTTGGATGTTTGGATACCAAATTATGCTATGGATATGTGCATATAGTTTCGTTTATGTTGTGAACCTCTTGTGTATTGTACATGGCCGAAAGCATGGACATGTAATCTTGTTTTCAAACCTGAACAGTTATGGGTTTCTTGGTTGCGATGCATCAAACTAGTGTTGGGTTTCGGGAGCCAAACAGTGCAGCGGAATTTAACCGAAACCCTCCAGGATCCAAGTGAAACGGGGTAAACCGGGTGTTCGAAAATTTTCATACCTAATTTTCGGTTGAGATCTCTCACTCAACTGTAAAGTCGAATCACAAAACCTGAACAGTTGACGTGTTCAAGCTCTCTATGGTATCCACACGAGCCTCTCAGAATCACCACCCTTCCACCACGTCCCGGCAGATGCGTTTCTCTTGCGCTCGCAGTGCTAGCTTGCGTCCTCCAAGGAATTGCAAGAGAAGAGTGCGACTATCCTTTTGGGAGGCTAGGGCAAGAAGACCTGCGAATTTCTCACTTAAAAGTTGTGTTTATAGTGAGACTCAACTTCCAGGCCTAATGGGTTTCAAAGCCCTATTCCAATTAGGATTTAATTTTGGGCTTAATAATGGCTCAACTCTTGGGCCCATTATTAATACGAAATTAAAGTGAAACCATAACCCAAATAATTAGCCCATGCACTCTAATGATCAAAATTGCTCTATGTGTGCGACCCAATAGGCTCTTATCACATTGGCAATGATCATAAATCACATTTATGATCATAAGCAATGAGCGGTGTCTAGCAACACATCATTGCTACCCAAGTGACAAGATTGTCGATGATTCGACTATACCTTTATGATCATCACCGATATATGCCATTGTCCCTTTGTCCAAGATATCAAGACTAAGCACGAGACATGGAATGTGTCACTCTCGTATAGCCCAATCTTTGGTTTCTTGATTACTGAGTAGACTAACTTAAACTGATGACATTGATATCGCATATCAACTCATCCGAGCATGGCCATGCATTTTCTAAGTCTCACTCTATCAAGGGGCCCGAAGATATCGCTCCCGTTACATAGGAGGGACAAATCCCATCTTGATCATACAAATCCCTCCGCATGATATGTGACATACCCAATGACCTCCTTCAAGTTCACTCAGTTATGAGCAACAAAGGAAAGTATCAAAGTATGTGACTCACATGTAGGGAACCTTGATGATCTTAGGTCGAAGGACTACATATACCCTGATCACTATGGGAATCACTTATGACACTCATATAACGATCCATGTAGTGTTCTCATGGTGGGTCGGTCCAGTACACAAGTTCTCCAACTTGTACCCATATGTAGACTACATATCTCATATTAGCCTCCACATATGCTAGTCGTTATGTATTATTGCAACCCGCTCCACAATAATACTAGACCAGGGACTTTTAAGAATATCATTGTTCTAGGGTTACAATTATGTTTGTTAAGTTACGCAGGAACAAAACGACAAACATAATTGCTGGATTAATGCCTTAATAAAATATCATGACTCAATGTGCAAAAATACAATCATCTTATGATTGGCTTTTGGGCACAACACTAACAACTAGCACACTTGATGAGCACACATCCTAAACACTTAATGAAGTAAATGTGTGCCTTGCCTGTATTGCAAGTTAGTGATTTATAGCCTTCTTGTATTGCAAGTTAATGCTTTGGGCCTTGCCTTAAGCTGCAAGTATCTATTTTAAACACCTCATAAGACTCCTAGGGCACCTCCTAGGCTCTCAGCTTTCGAAAATAAGACTTAAACAATCCTAAAGAAAGTTGGCCAAAATTTATTGATCACCCATAACACTTAAGAATACAAGTGTTTTAATAACTTTCTGGGTAGCATGGTGAGTGGCACTAAGAGTGCACAGGCTAGGGCCTGTGTGGGGTGTGACAATAAGGGCTTCATATTCCATGATATTGTTGGTGACATTGAATCCAAATTTGATTGTCTTCCTGGCTTCCATACCTTTGAGGCCGCAGAGGATTACTCCAACTCCTTGGTGTTCAGAACTGAAGGCTCCATCAACAAAGAGTTTTTGGGTTTCGGGAGCCAAACAACGCAGCGGAATTTAACCGAAACCCTCCAGGATCCAAGTGAAACGGGGTAAACCGGGTGTTCAAAAATTTTCATACCTAATTTTCGATTGAGATCTCTCACTCAACTGTAGAGTCGAATCACAAAACCTGAACAGTTGATGTGTTCAAGCTCTCTATGGTATCCACACGAGCCTCTCGGGATCACCACGCTTCCACCACGTCCCGGTAGATGCCTTTCTCTTGCGCTCACAGTGCTAGCTTGCGTCCTCTAAGGAATTGCAAGAGAAGAGTGCGGCTGTCCTTTTTGGAGGCTAGGGCAAGGAGACCTACGAATTTCTCACTTAAAAGTTGTATTTATAGTGAGACTCAACTTCCAGGCCTAATGGGTTTCAAAGCCCTAATCCAATTAGGATTTAATTTCGGGCTTAATAATGGCTCAACTCTTGGGCCCATTATTAATACGAAATTAAAGTGAAACCATAACCCAAATAATTAGCCCATGCACTCTAATGATCCAAATTGCTCTATGTGTGCGACCCAATAGGCTCTTATCATGTTGGCAATGATCATAAATCACATTTATGATCATAAGCAATGAGCGGTGTCTAGCAACACATCATTGCTACCCAAGTGACAAGATTGTCGATGATTCGACTATACCTTTATGATCATCACCGATATATGCCATTGTCCCTTTGTCCAAGATATCAAGACTAAGCACGAGACATGGAATGTGTCACTCTCGTATAGCCCAATCTTTGGTTTCTTGATTACTGAGTAGACTAACTTAAACTGATGACATTGATATCGCATATCAACTCATCCGAGCATGGCCATGCATTTTCTAAGTCTCACTCTATCAAGGGGCCCGAAGATATCGCTCCCGTTACATAGGAGGGATAAATCCCATCTTGATCATGCAAATCCCTCCGCATGATATGTGACATACCCAATGACCTCCTTCAAGTTCACTCAGTTACGAGCAACAAAGGAAAGTATCAAAGTATGTGACTCACATGTAGGGAACCTTGATGATCTTAGGTCGAAGGACTACATATACCCTGATCACTATGGGAATCACTTATGACACTCATATAACGATCCATGTAGTGTTCTCATGGTGGGTCGGTCCAGTACACAAGTTCTCCAACTTGTACCCATATGTAGACTACGTATCTCATATTAGTCTCCACATATGCTAGTCGTTATGTATTATTGCAACCCACTCCACAATAATACTAGACTAGGGACTTTTAAGAATATCATTATTCTAGGGTTACAATTTTGTTTGTTAAGTTACGCAGGAACAAAACAACAAACATAGTTGCTGGATTAATGCCTTAATAAAATATCATGACCCAATTGTGCAAAAATACAATCATCTCATGATTGGCTTTTGGGCACAACACTAACAAGAGTGTCCACTCAGGTTCATCATTTCCGATGTCTTTCAGGGTATCCTCAATTTTTGGGACCTCAGCAATGAAGTCGGCCAATGCTTGGGCTTTTATTTCCCTTCTCGACTCATAGGTGATATCATATTCACCGAGCTTAATGCACGATTTTGACAATCTTCCTAAATGGTCTACCTTTCTCATGACATCTCGAAGAGGTAGCTTACTTCAGACCATGATAGGGTGCCCTTGGAAGTAAGGTCGTAACCTTCTACTTGCCAGTACTAGGGCATAGATGGCCTTCTGTAGAAGAGGGTACCTAACTTCGGCACCGTGCAGGGACTTATTCACATAGTATACTGGCCATTGCTTTCCTCCTTCTTTATTTACTAGCACCGGCTTACTACATTTTCAGTGATAGTGAGGTAGAGGATGAGGGGTTCTCCCTCTCGCAGCTGCCGAAGTGTCGGCAGACGGGTTAGGTAGCTTTTGAGCTCATCCTAAGCTTCTTGGCAGTCTTTATTCCAAGGGTGTTCCTTGGGACCGAAGTCATCCTTATGTTTTGCTGCTTTGGTGAGTACTTTGAAGAATGGTCGGCACCTATCCCTGTATCTATAAATGAATCTACTAAGGACCATGATTCTTCCCGTGAGTCTTTGCACATCCTTGGTCGTAGTGGCAGTTCGGAACCCTAGCAGGGCCTTGACCTTTTCTGGGTTGGCATCGATACCTCTTTCTAAAAATCTGAGGAGCTTGCCCGCATTCACTCCGAATACACACTTTTCAGGGTTAAGACGTATTCCAAATTCCCAAACTCGGTGGAATGTTTCCTTTAAGTCTAGGACATGACTACTAGGCATTTTTTCTTAACTATCATATCGTCGATGTATACTTCCATATTTCTCCCAATTTGGGAGTTGAACACTCTGTTCATCAGCCTTTGGTATGTGGCCCTTGCATTCTTAAGGCTAAAGGGCATTCTGATGTAGCAGTAGGTCTCTACTTCGGTGATGAAGGCGGTTTTATCCTCATCCTCGGGATCCATCCGAATTTGGTGGTATTCACTAAGGGCATTGAGGAAACTAAGCAGAGCATATTCGGTAGTTGAGTCCACCAATTGATTTATCGGTGGGAGAGGATATGAATCCTTGGGATAGGCATCGTTTATTTTTTGAAAATCAATGCACATTTGAAGTTTATCACTTCCTTCCTTTGTGGCAATGACAACATTGCTAAGCTATTCGGGATACCTGACCTCTCTTATTATGCCTGCCTCTGTTAACTGTTGGACTTCGCCTCTGACGAAGTTGTTCTTATGCGTTGAGAGGCCGCGCTTTTTCTGTCGAACAAGCTTCACCTCTAGGTGTACTTTATGGCTATGTTGAATTATCCAAAGGTCTACCCCAGGCATGTCCTTCAGAGAGTAGGCAAACAGATCTTTGTTCATTAATATAACTGATACAAGTTTTTGCTTCTCACATTTGGCCAGTTGTTTCCCCGCTCGGGTAGTTTGGCCTAAGACAAGTTCTACATCCTCTGTTTCTATTTTTTTGAAGTCACCTACTGTTAGTATTATGCCCAAAAAGCCAATCATGAGATGATTGTATTTTTTGCACATTGAGTCATGATACTTTATTAAGCCATTAATCCAACAATTATGTTTCTTGTTTTGTTTCTGCATAACGTAATAAACATAATTGTAACCCTAGAATAATGATATTCTCAAATGTCCCTGGTCTAGTATTATTATGGAGCGGGTTGCAATAATACATAACGGCTAGCATATGTGGAGACTAATATGAGATATGTAGTCTACATATGGGTACAAGTTAGAGAACTTGTGTACTAGACCGACCCACCATGAGAACACTACATGGATCATTACATGAGTGTCATAAATGATTCTCATAGTGATCATGGTATATGTAGTCCTTTGACCTAAGATCATCAAGGTTCCCTACATGTGAGTCACATACTTTGATACTTTCCTTTGTTGCTCATAACTGAGTGAACTTGAAGGAGGTCATTGGGTATGTCACATATCATGTAGAGGGATTTGTATAATCAAGACGGGATTTGTCCCTCCCATGTAACGGGAGTGACATCTTCGGGCCCCTCGATAGAGTGAGACTTAGAAAAATGCATGGCCATGCTCAGATAAGTTGATATACGATATCAATGTCATCAGTTTAAGTTGGTCTACTCGGTAATCAAGAAACCAAAGATTAGGCTATATGAGAGTGACACATTCCATGTCTCGTGCTTAGTCTTGATATATTGGGCAAAGGGACAATAGAATATATCGGTGATGATCATAGAGGTTTAGTCGAATCATCGACAATCTTGTCACTTGGGTAGCAATGATGTGTTGCTAGACACCGCTCATTGCTTATAATCATAAATGTGATTTATGATCATTGCCAACGTGGTAAGAGCTTATTGGGTCACACACATAGAGCTATTTGGATCATTATAGTGCATGGGCTAATAATTTGGGTTTTGGTTTCACAATAATTTTATATTAATAATAGGCCTAATAGTTGAGCTATTATTAAGCCCGAAATTAAATCCTAATTGGACTAGGGTTTTGAAATCCATTAGGCCTGGAAGTTGAGTCTCACTATAAATACAACTTTTAGTGAGAAATTCATAGGTCTCCTTGCCCTAGCCTCCCAAAAAGGACAGCCGCACTCTTCTCATGCAATTCCTTGGAGGACACAAGCTAGCACTGTGAGCGCAAGAGAAACGCATCTATTGGGACGTGGTGGAAGTGTGGTGATCCCGAGAGGCATACCTCGCCACCAAAGGGACCAGGATAGACGAACCCGAGGTGAAACATCAACCAAAAGGACCTCGGTTGTACGACAAGAGCTATCAAGGGGTCTCGGACACTCCGCTCACATACATCTCCGACACGCCACCTTCAGATACGCTCTGACACGCCGTCATAGTCTAATGTCCTGTCACGAAGGGCTACAGCTCAAGGCCCAAGGAGCCTGCAGGTGACTAGGGGCCCCCACGCCTAAGAAGTACGAACGCCATCTGACCAAACACGTGTCGTACACGTGTCATCATGTAAAGGGTCACCATTTTCCTTTTATGCAAGGGAAATCATCCCAGGAAGGGGGGCCTTCTGGCGAGAAGGGGCCTTCTGGCAACTGGAGAGAGAGAGAGGCCGGAAAACAAAAGACGCTCTACTCCCTCCGCTTGAAAACTCTCTCTTTGCCTGAATACTCTCCCTTCAGCCCTCAGAAAGACAAGCCAGGCAAGAGTCCCTTGTGCTTATTACTGAGTATCTCTCTTTCTCAAAGCACTGACTTGGGCGTCGGAGGTTCCCCCCCGGAAAACCACCCCGGGGGCCTCCTAACCCCTGTTTTCTGAGTGTTTCAGCCAGGTCTCCCTGAAGAATCACTGTTCCTGGCTCTCTCCCACACCGGAGGTACCTCCCGTTCTCACCTACCATGGGACCAAGAAGCTGCCGGCCATCACTTAAGGTGATCCACCCCGGACGCCTTCCTTCTGGACTAACCCTCGCCTCCAGGACCCCCTGCTGCCTTCACCACTGCACACAGTGGAGATGCTGGCTCCGCACCACCGGACCGCATCATCTGGCACCGTCTGTGGGAACTCACTCCCAGGTTGCCGAAGTTGAAGCTCGGCGTTCTAAGGAGAAGGGACTCCCGAGGTCCCCGTCCGCACCAGAGATTCAACGGGCAACCGAATAATGGCAGCAAGGAATTCCCTACCCGAGGGTGAACGCCCTCTGACTATTACCATAGGCTTCCTGCACAAATTCCCACGCCCTGGCATGGTCGAAATGACGCAGTAGTCAAGCCAAAGAAGGCCGCAGCTAAATTCGGGCCGAAGGCCCTCCCCATCGGTATCTCGACGGGAAGAGAATCCCGTGTCAATTCGCAAGAGTTTGGGAAATGGAGATTTGAGTCCTCGGCGGGAAGCATACCCCCCGGAGTATAACCTACGGGAAAAGCAGGGTCGGGATGACCCAGACCTCCCCGCCGAAAGAGTTCTGCACCCGAGGAAAAAATCGCCATCTCCTCAGCAACGAAGTCAAAACCCATTGCCCCGAAAGGTCATCTACGACTTGACGTGCGGGCAGAAGGCGCCGACTCTACTTCCAAGGACACGCTATCGCTGTCCGAACTGATCCGCCTCTGCGCGACCTGGCGAAAAAGAGTAGAGCATTCGGAAAAGGACTATCGAAATGGTGCATCGAACTCAAAGAGTACTACATCGCGCGTAAGCCTAGAAGGGCAGCAAGCGCCCAGGTACTGGCAGACTAGATCGCCGAAATCCCAGAAATAAGGAAGGCTGAAACCAACAAGGGAGACAGAGCGAAGGTAGATCCAGAGTGGAAGCTCCTTGTCAGTGGAACCCCAAGCGCAGAACATCAGGGCGCTGGGATACCCCCTCGGGGGCCCGAAGGAAGGGAGGCCACCAAAACGATCAAATTTGATTACCAAAAGTGTTGGCCCATCCGAGCATGGCAACGCTAGGTATAGTAACCTCGCACAAAAAGCGGAAAGATCCTACGAAAAGGAATCTCGTAACCTAAGAGTCCCGAAAATCCTCATGAAGAGGCAGAAAATGCAAAGACATTCCGGACGATATTTCCTGACTAAGGAAAAACTATGCAGGCAAAGGTACGCAACTCCGTTATAGAAATATATATATATCGGTAAAAAGGGTGCAGGACAATTCGTCCAAGAGGTGTGAAAACGCCCAGAGACACGCCAGCACCCGAAGACTGCCTTCGGAGTGGATAACCTCGGAAAAATTGCACCGAGCCACTCCAAACAGCACTTGGAGATGTGAAGTTCTGCGTGATAGCAGAGGACTACTTCACTGAGTGGGGTAAGGTAGAACTCCTAGCAACCATGCCGGCAAAAGGTGCACAAAAAGTTCATCTGAAAGAACATAATATGCTAATTTGGCATACCGATGGTGACACTGGCCAGTAATGATTTCTAGTCTATGAACAAGGGATTTCAAGAATTCATCACCGACCTCAGAATAAAAAGGCACTTCGGCCCACTAGCTCAGCCCCCGAGCAACAGATAAGTAGAGTTGCCAAAAGAGCTATAAAAGAAGGACTGTGAGAAATGCAAAGGGAAAATGGCCAGGAGAACTTCTTACTGTACCAAGGAGTTATCAGACAACTCCCCGAGGGACCGAGGAGGAGACACTTTTCTTGCTTATCCCCAGTACAGAAAGCCATTATCCATTTGAAGAAGTTCGGCCAGCATACAGATGTTTGACGAAAGAGAAAGTGACCTCGGGTTGAGAACTAAGCTCGACCTAGTTGTCGAACACTGAGAAACGGCAGAGCTCGAAAGGAGCCCTTTTCGGCAAAAGGTGGCCATAAGTGCAAATCTGCATGATAGGCCAAAAGGAACAAGGAAAAAGAGACCTCGCCCCCGAAAGGCTGAATTAGAACCCTAAAAACCGTCCTATGGGGTACTTCGGCCAAACGGGAAAAGGCCTTATTGGGTCCTAAACAAGGTCATAATAGGAGCATACAAGCTTGGCAACACCGAAGAAGGAAAACTGAAAAATACAAAGCACTCGAGCGCCTTAAAGAAATTCTACACTTAGAATTTTTCAGACAAGAAATGTTGAAAGCCAGAAATTTGTCTAAGTACAGAAAGTTTTCCCCTGTTTGAGAATGTTTACCGAACAAAGTTGTAGTGTGGACTCCCGAAAGTCTCTTGTTCCTTCCGAAGTTAGTTGGGTTATATATGTCCAAAAGAAGGCAAGTCTACCGAACACGGTCGGCAAGGGGTAGGCTAAACTTTGCCTAAGGGAACTTTGCCAACTGCGAAAGACCTCCCGATGAATGGCCAACGAAAATGAGCAAAGAAAGTACCGAAGTCCCTTGACTGAAAGTGGTCGGGACAAGTGGGAAACAAAAATTGCTCAAAAAGACTTAGCCAAAATCATGACAGAAAATCCATTGAAGAAGGCCTTAATACAAGGACAAAATTACAAGAAGAAAAGTACAAAGAAGAACAAGAAGGCAAAGGTCATAGGTTATTTAAGGGACCCCAGCATCATGGGAAGCTTCGGCTCTTGAATCTTTTGCCGCCACCTTCGGTGCAGGAGGAGGAAATGGCAGGTTGAGGAACTCGACTCTTGACCACATCCACCGAGGCCCCCCGGGAATATCCAGGGCAGCCAAAAAGGAAGGATCGAGCTCCGAATACTTCTTCAGAAACTGATGACGAGCTAGGCAGAAGCCGTCCTGGAAAGCAACCTTGGACGTCTAGACAGCTTTGTCTCTTTCAACGTCCAACTCGTCCACCTCATGTTGAAGATCTGAAACCTCCTGCTGAAGGTCGGAAATCTCATTCTCCAGCTCCTCGGTTTTCTTCTTCTTCTTCGAACCCTTGTTCAGCATGCTGGGAAACTTTTGCAGCAAGGGCTCCTCGGAGGCACACTCCTCGGCGACTACCTTGAAGGATGCCTGAGTAAGCATGCCCCTCACCATTTGGGGAGCCATTTCCCGACAATCCTCGGAGAACAGATTCATGTCCTCTGTGAAAGACCAGAACGGCTCCCTTGGGACTTTGTCCTTCGGGACATGAGAATCCCGAAGATCCCTCCTTCGGGCGTGCTCAATCTTCCAAGCCAGGGGCGCCGGATCCTCTACAAAAAGAAACATGCATCTTATTAGGAAAAATTTCCTTGATTATGAAAAATGTAAGTTGATTGCAGGAAAAAGAGACAAACCTGGCATGACCTCGGCACAATCGTTATCAGAGTCACCGACCTGCTCCACCTCGGCAGGAATATGTTTGCCCTTGGCCGTTCGGCGTTTTTCTAAATCTTCAGCGGGAATATCCTCTGAAGAGCATAACAAATCCACCGACGTGGCGGGACTCGGAAGGGCAGGAGCGGCCACCTCGGCAAGAACCCCCCGGCAGTTTCAGGCTTGGACAAAGTTGCAACCTCTGTAGAAGTTGCAATGAAATCGCCAACCTTGGTGGAAGTAGCAATACCATCGCTGACTTCTGAAACGTCCTCCGGAGGGGGAAGAGGGGTGTCCTTCTTGGCCTTCTTAGCCGAAGATGATCCACTCCTAGAAGCCTTGCGCCTCTTCTTTTGTTCTCCCTTCTCGGCCTAACCAAGGAAGAGAGACCTGTAGTTGGCGGCAGACTCGTCACCCATCTCTGAAAAAGAGGGAACAAATCAGTGTAAGTCCACAGGCACTTATGCTGAAAAAACTTTGAAAGAAACTTACTTTCAAAAAAGGCTTCGTAAGTGAGCTCGCTCCGAAGGAGCTTCACCAGCCAAGAGTTCTTCCCCTCGGTAGCAGGAGCTGGCATACTGAGATCCGTCTTATGCTCCGTAACCACCCGCAGCTCCTGAAGGACATCCTCGGTCATGAGTTTCCACATGATCGGGAAAGGGTAGAGAGAGCGTGAAGGGACCTCGGCATCCCAATCGGCGACAGCATGGATTCGTCTGTCAAAGTCCCCAAACCTCGCTGCCAACTCGGGAGTTAGCAACTTCCTGGGATCCATGACATCCGCCTCCAGCTTTCCCCAAGCCCACTTAGTCGGGACGTGCGACCAGGCCTCCGCCACCTTCAGGAAGAATAACTTCCCTTGCCACCCTCGCCAGCTATCCTTGGTAGCGAAGGTGAACATAAATTTCTTGCTCCCAGATCCCCGAGACATCATGAAATAAAAGCCACCCTTCAGAGCCAGATAGAGCTTATAATACTGCATGAACAGGATGAAATGGGGTTCTACCCCGAAGATCCCACACATGTAGAGAAAGACATTGAAATAGGAAAATGAGTTAGAAGGAAGCTGATTCACGGCTATGCCATGAAACTGGAAAAAGTCACAAATCATCTTCGTAGGAGGAAACCGAAGTCCGGCCTTCAGTTGGGCTCAAAAAACGGTAACCTCCTCACCTCGATTCATAAAGCTAAGCTGGCCAAGGCGAGGTAACCTTGTGCTAGCATACGAGGGAAGGAAAAAGTTGGTCTTCCACTTTTCTAATTTTTCAGGAGTTGTGCAACAAGGGTAAGACAAAATAGGTTGCCAGCTCTCGGGAATAGGCATGGTTGACCGAAAAATGACTTCAGAAAAAGGGAAAAATGATTTCAGAAAGAGGAAAAATGACTTCGGAAAGAGAAAAGAAAAGCAAACACCAAAGGAACTCTAGAAGTCAGAACCCACCAAAAGTCTTGCCGAAGTCTGGGTTTGAGGACGTCGTCGTGAAAGGTTACTGAAAATGGCTCCGCCGCTAAGACCGCCGCAAAAAAGGAAGAAAAATTGAGAGCAAAGAAACACAAATGAAGTGTATGATGGGAGGAAGGCTTATATAGATCGAGGAAGGGCAGCCAAAAGGACGTCATAAATGCTGCACGAAGGCGAAGCATCGCCATGATTACCCTTCGCGCGTGAAAAGGCATTCCCATCCCAGCTGATGACTGCCACGTGTCGCCCGTCACAAGAAACTAGGACACATTTTCTGACATTCAGAAAACCAGGGCCCATTGCTCAAGACTGACACACCTAGTTTCAAGACGCGTCGATCCACTAACCTATGGCGGGAAAAGTGAACAAGTTGGGAATCTCGAGAACACCGAAGGGCGGGCAGACGACACCTGTCCGAACAAGGCTTATCACCTAGGTGGCAGAGTGCCTTGCCGGCCGATGTCATACTCCGAGTGTAAATCCATAAGGTCCAGGGTTCAAAGGCTCTGTGCCGCCCTGTTCGACCGAAAATGGACATACTACTACGTGGGCCTCCGGGAGTCCACGAGGTCGTCCTGTCAAAAACTGCCAATTGAGCGATAGTCAGACGCCGGAAAAGCTACTTGCCGAATTCTTCACTTCAATTTTCCAATGGGGGCATCTGATAGCCAAAGTGCTATCGCCCTGTTTACCCACTGACCACAGAAAAGAGAGGGCTAGACACTTGAGGTCGTCCTGTCAAAAATTGCCAATTGAGCGATAGTCAGACGCTGGAAAAGCTACTTGCCGAAGTCTTCACTTCGACTTTCCAATTGGGCCATCTGATAGCCAAAGTGCTATCGCCCTGTTTACCCACTGACCACAGAAGAGAGAGGGCCAGACACCTGAGGCACACGACCTCGGTAGCTCGCCAATTCCAACTTCGGGAGCTACCACAGCGCCTTCTTCGGAGAGGCGACCAAACCAGCTTCGGGGGAGAAGGACCAATCACCCCCCGAGGGAGAAAATCCCCCAAAGACGGAGATGCTAAAGTTCCAGCTTGGCTCCGAAAAAAGGCTCCTCACCCCGAAGTGAAACATCAACCAAAAGGACCTCGGTTGTACGGCAAGAGTTATCAAGGAGTCTCTGACACTCAGCTCACATACGTCTCCTTCAAATACACTCTAACATGCCGTCGCAGTCTAATGTCCTGTCACGAAAGGCTACAGCTCACGGCCTAAGGAGCCTGCAGGTGGCTAGGGGCCCCCACGCCTAAGAAGTACGAATGCCATTTGACCATATACGTGCCGTACATGTGTCATCATCTGAAGAGGTCACCCTTTTCCTTTTATACAAGGCAAATCATCACAGGAAGGGGGTCTTCTGCCGAGAAGGGGCCTTCTGGCAAGATGAGAGAGAGAGAGGCCGGAAAACAAATGATGCTCTACTCCCTCCGCCTGAAAACTCTCCCTTTGCCTGAATACTCACCCTTCGGCCCTCAGAAAGACACGCCAGGCAAGAGTCCCTTGTGCTTATTACTGAGTATCTCTCCCTCTCTAAGAACTGACTTGCGCGTCAGAGGTTTCCCCCCGGAAAACCACCCCGGGGGCCTCATAACCCCTGTTTTCTGAGTGTTTTCAGCCAGGTCTCCCTGAAGGATCTCTGTCCCTGACTCTCTTCCGCACCGGAGGTACCTCCCGTTCTCACCTATCACGGGACCAAGAAGCTGCCGTCCATCACTTAAGGTGATCCACCCCCGACGCCTTCCTCCTGGACGAACGCTCGCCTCCAGGACCCCCTGCTGCCTTCACCACTGCAGACAATGGAGATGCTGGCTTCGCACCACTGGACCGCATCAAGCTGGAAGCAGTCCTCAGTGTCATGCCCATGGTTTCAGGGAAACTAGCAAAACTTCTTCATGTTCTTCTTATTCTCCGAGGTCATGGCCTTCAGACGTTGGATAGTAGTCCCTTGCCTCTCCATGGCCATCAGTATGTTTTTCCTTGTGGTGTTCAAGGGAGTGAACGACGCCGGCCTCTTCCTTCTCTACTTTCGAGGTCTGTCCCTACCCTCGGTCGGATACCGAAGTTGGTAAACCTGACCCTTGGGATGATTGTGGTCAGACTTCAGCCCTCCCATCCGCAGTTCTTTGCCCATCATGTGTCGTTCTGCCCTTCGGTAAAGTTCACCAAGGGTATTAGTGGGATCTTTGGAGAACTCATAGAAGAGTTGTGAATCTCTCTGAAGTCCCCTGATCATGGCAAGGATGTGGATTTTGGGGTAGAAGTCAAGCAGACTCAGCGCTTCTCAGTTGAACCTTTCAACATAGTCCCGAATGGTCTCCCTATTCTTTTGGGCGATGTTAAACATTTGGACGGGAATCTTTGCCGTCGACCTACTTCCGATGAACTGCTGGGTGAATGCGGCAGATAAGTCCTAGAAAGACATTATGGTCCTTGGAGCTATGTAGTTATACCACGCAGTTGCGAGCCCTGAAAGGGTGACTTCAAAGCATTTGCTGAGGGTGGCATCATCAGCCCCATGCAACACCATACTATGCCTATACTTCATCAAGTGAGCTTGTTATGACCGCCAAGCACGGTACTTGGAAGTCACTCAGCATAGGTGCTTTTACCACTACACGGATGAAGGGTGACTTTTCTCCCGTGAACGTCTCCGACAACCTCAACTACGCAAGCGTTCGGGAGATCTGTCTTTCTACCTTTTCCAACCTCTTTAGGATCATCTCCATGAGGGTGGTAGCACTGTCTTCCACTTGCTGCCTGGTGGTCATCAGCAACGGAGAGCAACGTCTCCTTTTCGGAGAGTAACTTCATGGGCGAGGGGGACTGGGACCTCCCGTACGAGGTTGGACTTTGCTGACGGGAAGTCCTGGGTTCTTTTGACACTGTTTCTCCCACGCGATGTCCTCTAGCAGGTACGTTCTCCGTTGAAGACTTATCGTGAGAGCCTTCGTTTCCTGAGCTCCGACGGCATAACTTTGGGCTCCTCTCTTGCCGGGTGCTAGGAGAAGGCGTCCTTCCCCCAGGAGGTGGTTGTGACCAGCTTTGGTTGAGCTTTTGGGTCATTTCAGCCACAATAGAAGGTTGAAAGTCCCACAGAAAGCTTATCGTGACCGTCAGATGGCGTTCATCCTCAGGCAAAGAAGTCTCTGCCGTAAGTTGTTCAGTCACTATTGGAGCTTCAAGCACAGACTGGGACTTCGGGACTCCCTTGTCCTTAGGACACCAAGTCTTAACAATGATGAACTAAGAGGGATTTCCCATAGACGGAGGAAAATGATGGCCGGTGGCATCCTCATTGTATGACATGCTGGCCTGAGGGAGAGACTTCCAGTATGAGGCCACGTACAACACTTTGAAGAATAAGGGTTAAAGACTCCCCAAAATGTGTTTCTAGGAGAAGAGCCTCTGACGCCCAAGTCAGTGTTTGTGAAAGTAATAATAGTAAGGAACAGAGAGTGAGGAGAATAACGAGAGTTCTGTGTCTTCTCTTTACCAAGGTCCTTCCTAAATATTTATAGGAAGGCAAAGAGGGGAGGCCATTTGACATAGCCCATTCAGATCATAACATGTGTTCAGCTAGATGTGATCTATACCTTTGAAGATAGGTATCTCCAATTGGCCATAGGCCGTTCTGTCCAAAGGGTTGGGGCGTGTGCAAGGTATCTTTGTCAGAGGCTCCTTAACCATTTTTTTCGTATCTTCACAAGACCCATTTGGGGAATGAGACACCTTCGGGGTATGAGGCTCCTTTGGAATAATAAGCGCCTTCGGCTAAATATCAAAACCAAGGGCCGTCAGTAGAGGTCCTTTGGCGTAGTGGGGCACTTTCGAGAAACGTTCTCCCTTTGTTGAGGATGGGGAGTAATCTTTCCATGGTTGGTGGGTTCATAAAACCTAAGGGTGGTGAAAGACTCCCCTCTGAGGGTGGTGTGAGTTTCCCCTGAGGTCGGTGCTAAGCCCTCTCCAAGCGTAGTGACAGACCCATGTTGCCCGAGGTTGGTCACCTGTCTTTCACAAGTGTGGTGCTCATTAGGCCAGTTTGGCAGACCTCCAAGGGTAATAGCCCTTCGGCGATCACTAATCAAAGTGATCAGATGAAAAAATTGAAGAAAAATCATGTTTTCTATGTTAATGAAACCATGTGTATGTGGTGTGTGTGTTTGTGTGCTTCTCTGTTTATATGCATGTGCTAGCCCCTATTTTGTATATATATGTTTTATTTATTATCCTATACATTTTGTTTGTGGTGTCTTCTATGTTTTTTGATGTATGTTATTAAGAAAAACTGGAGGTTTTTATGTATAGCAATGTTTTAAACATTGTGAGGGCACTAGGTGCTGTATTAGGTCTTTACTGAGTACTTATGTACTCACGCCCTCTTTTTCTCATTTTAGGTAAAGAAGTGGAAGAGTGAAAGGCTAAGGAATGTCTAGGAGAGTTCTATGTACAGACAGGTATACTTTAGAATTTATGGCTTATAAAAAAAAGCGTGGAAAAGTTCATAAAATTGAACTAATGATTGTGTTATGTTACTGTGTTTGTAGGGCCTAATGGTTGCTATGGGAGTTGCTTCATTTGGCACTATCCTATTATGGGCTAAGACCAGGAGAGTAGTAAGAGAGTTATAGCCTAAGTGTCTGGTCAAAGTGGCTGTAGGCTTAGAGACAGTTTAAGCCTCACTTGCTCCATGCATGACACTTAGTGAACCAAACTTGTATGTACATAACTTTTGGGCCATGTAATCCCTCTTTGCAAATTTTGGCTTATACATATTTGTATATAATTGAGGACAATGGGACTTAGTATAAAGCGTGACCTATGACTTGTATGTGTTTGGGGCTTAAGAAAGTGGTAAGGCACTAAGTATGGTATGTTACAAAAATGCATGCATGGTTTGTAACCTATTAAAATAATGTGTATGCATGTATGTGTGCCTAGGTGTGTGTGCATGTTTTGCACTAGGTAGGCCTTTTTTTAGCCCTAAAGACACTAAGACACACATTCATAAGCCCACCTACACTTATGCCTCTCATATGCATTAAAATAAAGCTAATGAAATTGGTTAAGTAAGTAGATTCACTAAAGTAACACATTAGACTGATAACTTAATGTGTTAAAGTAGCAACTTAACCTATTAATCTGTTAATCTATAACGTCAAGTTGGGGTTGAGAATTTTGGGATTCAGAGTCTAATTCACCCTGTGAAACCAACTATGTGGTTAAAAACAACTGATTGAGCCCCAATCTCCAAAAAAGGTTTAGGATGGGAATGAATTGGGCCCTAATAGCGCACCTACTTGTTTTGGTGATGCACTATTGTTCCTTCAACTTTTTCGCATACCTTTTGGAGTTCTAAATATTTTTCAAGGGTTTGAGGGTTAACTTTATGATTTGGCTGAATAGCTGAGGTTTTTTTAGAACATCTGTGTTCTTTTTTTTTTCTCTTGTTCTTACAGCAATGGTAGTGGATTTCAATATTATCATGATTTTTCTAACTACATAGACTTAATTCAAGAGTTCAGGTTGGGTTTTCCCATGAAAGTTTTTCTTTGCCATATATTTTTTGCACACAATGTTTGTCTCTATTGAAACTGTACTTCAACTAAATTAAGTGAAGTACTTCTTTAGACAACCTATTTTTCATGTGTTTTTTAGTTCATCTCAAAATTTATCCACCAATTCGAAGACCCTTGGCCTAACTTTGGTGGTAACTACATAAGGTCCTTCGCAATTTGCCCTTTTTGACACCTTGTGCTAGCCTTCAAGGCTTGATATCGGCAGTACTAAGTGCCAAGCCCCCAACTTTGATTCCTCCCAATTTAATCTTGCGATTTGCAGAAGCAACCATTCTTTGCTGAAACACCTTTCTTTGGAGTTCTGTTAACTCTCTATGCTCCACCAACATATCCAATTTGGCCCTTACACCTTCAATATTGGATTATTTATCAAAGATCTACACTCTTAAGGATTATTGCACTATCTCAATATGAAATAATGCTTACATGCCATAAGCAAGGTGAAACGGTGTTACCACCACACAAAAATGGGAGAATTACAAGTATGGCATAAGGGTAAAAAAACCATTATATTGTGTAATTCTCTTCATAGTGATTGAAATGTGAGGGGTAAAAGGTACAATGAACACCTCCTTAAAAGTGTTCCAAGTTGGTTTGTAAGGTTTTGGAAATTCGGGTACTCAATTGAAAAACTCTCAAGAAAGAGACTTGGAGAGTTATGGGAAGGATATGAATGGTATGAAAGTGCTATTGGAGGACCAAATTGCTCATGGAAGACAAGTTTGGACAAAGCAAATACTAAAGGCATTACGGACCTAACTGTCTTAGTGTAAACCTTAATGTGTTCAAGCTTTTGACTTAGGCCAAAAATTGTAGGGTTATCCCACCTCGGGGGAGGCAGCCAACGCTTGATAAATAGCCAAAAATGTTGGGCACATGTGTACGAATGAGTTTAAGACAAAAAGACCATAGTCAGTAAGAAGGAAAATGACATAAAGCAAAGGTTAAGCTCATTTAAGGCCATTTAAGTGGCCAATTCGCTTATCTCTCCCCCATTCTTGGCCTCCTCCAGCCCAAGAACACAGCCACACTTCCTCCATAGCCACCACAGCTTCAAACTTGCAATTGATTAAAATTGAAGGCAGAAGGAAGCTATTGGAAGCAAACTAGAACTATTGTTTGGGTACTCTAAGGATCAAGGTTTAAATTCGGCCTACCTACTTTGGTAAGGGATCTCTTACTCTCATGGGTTGTTTTCTATATTTTTAGGCAACCATGGAGCTAGGGCTATGCTTGGAGGAGAGCCATGAGCTTGATGAACCATGCTCAGTGAAGGGAGTGCACTTATTGAAGGTTTTGTGACCTAGTGTGAAGTGCACAATGATGGCAGTGAATTGAGGGTTTCTAGAGCCCAAAGTTATTACTAACTAGTGTTAAAATCCTCCTAAGACCAAGAATTATCTTGAGGAGGGCTGCCATAGTGATTTATTTATGTTTATTGCATGTTTTATGGACTAACCTATGGTTATTGTTGCTGCTGCTTTTCATGTGTTTAATGGTTGTCAATGGCTGCTGCATTTGGTTGCTATATCTTGTATATATGCACTATGGTTTTTGTGTTTTAGTGTTTTTGGATTCAGGTTTTGATGATGGTCACATTGCCTATTGAATCCAAGTTTTCCCTTACTAAGTTTCTCAATGAAACTTACTCCCCTCAATTCTGTCATTTCAGGTCTAGCAAAAAGATCTCATCTAACTAACATTGGTGGTATGAGTTTTGGTCTGAAATTTCAAGTACATGAACTTCCATATGTCTAATTCTGATCTGGAAAGTTTGGTGATTTTAGGAGCACATTTGGTATTTTTAATTGTGGTACTTATTGTGTTCTACAATAGCTGTCTAGCATCCTGTTTTGGGAGTCCCTTGTATCTCAGGGACTCTTGTAACTAAGGATGCATATTTAGTTGAGTTAAAACCATTATGTAGTGCATGTATGCATGTACATGTACTGTATGTAAAATGAGACAAGTATGTAAACATTTGAGTAATGTTTTGGCTATGTAAGTGATGTGGTGCAAAGCTGCCTAAGTGTGAATGATGGGTTGCTTATTTGTAAATTCTGTTTTGGCCACATAAAGTTGCTAGATGTAAGAGAATGTAATTCTTATGTGTATTGGACATGTATGGGGTAGCCTTGGAGGGCTTACTCCTTGTGAATGAAGTGTTTGCGCACTTATGAAAAATTGTATGGGCAAAATGATGATAAAGTGACCAGAATTTTGACTTTGCACTTAAAGTTCTATGTATCCCTGTGTAAAATGAATCTTGGTATGAAATTTTGACCACACCTAGAGGACATCTAGAGGTTGAATTGGAATCTGAAATTTTAGGATTTGGATCCCTGTAGCCAAAGTTATGAAGTTGCAAACTTGGCTAAGTTATTGTTCATTTGGTCAGAATTTTGTAACCAACTTAAAAAATCCATAACTTGGTCCATAGGTGGGCTATTGATGTAAACAAAAATTCATTGGTTTGCTATAAATCTCTACTTGATAATGGAGCAAATAAAACAAGGGGTTACATGGCTATAATGATAGAGTTTATTAGTGGAAGTTAAAGGTACAGTTGCTAGTCGCTAGAACTGAGCAAGATTGCCTAATGTGTGGAAGCCAAAACTAAGACTTGTACTAGTGTTTTCCTTCTTAGCTACCATAGTGTACATAAATGTAAATATATGTGTCATGGTTAGACCAATATGCATGTATTTACATGGTGCTCAAGAGGGTCACTTGAGTATGTACACTAGGGGTGTTGTTCTAATGACTTACAAGACACATCAATCCTAGGAGTTTAAATGCACAATTTTGGCACGATAACTGGACTACCCCATAGTAGGTAACAAATGGGGTTTCTTAAGTTGCCTTTGTTAAAGTAGTTTAGTAGTTCCATATAAAAACTAAGTAGCTTTATTGACCATTTTCCTTTGGCTTCTCCTAGCTGTTTTTTCAGGCCATCTTTAATGGTTCAGTTGGAGACGTCAACATGGTCGTTGCTCTGGGGATGTGCTACTAGAGCTTAATGTATCTTGATCCCAAAGTGAGTTGTGAACTTCTGGAATCCTTTATCAATGAACTGGCTTCGGTTGTCAGCCACCAATATCCTCGGGCAGCCGAATCTACATATAATGTTTTTCAGCACAAACTATTGGACTTTCTTCACTGATATAGATGCAAACAGTTCTACTTTTATCCATTTTGTAAAATAGTCTTTTATGGCCCTTCTAGTAGGAAGTGAAATTGAGGAAGGTAAAGCGTTCTAAATTAAGTTTAGAACCTTAACTCAAGTTTACATACCAAGAATAGAGAATTTCACCAAAGTTCACTAAGTTCCGAGAAAAATAAAGCACTGAATGAAGTTCAGGGGCAAAATTGTAATTTTGCATCCTGAATAGCCAGGATGAGTCCCGAGTGTTTTAAAATGAATTTTTATAACTTAACTCTCAACCTTAACTCAAACTTAAAGAACAGACAAGAATTTAATCAAGAATGACTAAGTTACAAAAATGGGGGGGCTTAATTGCATTAAACTTGAAACCTTGGTGACCTTGATGCTAAATAAGGGTTTAAGAAGGGAAAGAGAAGGGGAGGCTGCCATAACCACGTTTTCATCCTTCCCTCACTCATTTTTCTCTCAAATTAAGCTTGGAATCAAGTGATCTTAGTGTCAAGAGGTGCAATTCAAGGTGTATAAGCTTGGAGAAGCCAATTTCAAGCTTGGAACCATGATTTTGAAGCTTGTAAGGATATTTTTCCCCATCCCCTGTTTTTGAACAAGAACTTTGGTGAGCTTGGTTGGTTGAAAGGGAGCTTGATTCTTGCGTGTTACTTGGAGTTGAGGTAAGGGGAGTATGTTTTCAAGTTCATTTAATGCCAATAGCTTGGGTTTGCTTGAAGAATTCGAGTGGTTTTAGCTATGGCATTAGTTAAGGGTTTTGGTTGAATTATGGTGGACTAGAGGAATTGGGAGGATTGGATTGATGTTACAAGAAATCATAGATTGGCTTGTGATAGTTGGTTGTGATCTATGCAACATGTTCTACGAGTATATGAAATTTAGAGGCATTCCAAGCATGTTTGATATGTGTAGGAAGTGTCCAAAGTTCATAGCAGCAAAATTAGAGTTTTTCTGGGTATTTTGCAGGTTTGGTGACGCATCACCAATCCCCACAAGTTCCCACAATGCGTCGCCAAGACCTCAGAAAATTGGCAGAATGTCGACAACTGTGGCGATGCGTCACCAAGATAGCATTTGACACCCAGTTTTGTTTTTGGCGTAACTTTTCGCTCAGGTGTCCGATTGAGGTGATTCAAGATTCCACGCAAAGCTAAGAAGGAGTAATATCACCTCAAAGTTTTAAAAACACTTAAAATACCCCATTTTTAGATTTATATGAACTCAAAGTGAAGGCAAGTTTTAAAGGAAACTATGTTGCAATGATCACAACAAGGTATTACTAGCCCAGGTGAGAGGTTTAGAACCCTTGGCAACCTAGCTGTGCTATAGCCATGAGGTTGCAAGGTGAAACCTTGTTCATCTAGTCTACACCAAAGAGGCCCTGCGGCCTAGTCTACAAAGTTCCACCATAATTCCCCTGCATAACGACTATAGGAAGGCTACATGATTGCATCCAGTAAGCTTCGGCTTGCTAGGAGCGGTTTAGTGATCAGAACTCGCTAGGCATAGAGTGATGCACTGTGGGAGGACAAGTTTGAGGACAGGTTTTTATGGTCTAGTTATATGTGCCATGCTGTATGAGCTCGCACCAAGTTTACATATGTTCATCGTATGTCCAGTCCTAGTAATTTTCTTGCAGGTACACTAAAGATACTGAGAATTGTTGAATTCTCACTCCTTAGTTATGTTATACAGAGACTGAAGTTGCTAGACCGGGTAATCATTGAGGATTATCGCAATAGTGTTCTTTTGTGTGTACAGGTACGGTATTTGAGAATCCTTGTGATTCTAGTCTACATGGTGTATTTAGTTGGCTAGTTGGTCAAGTAACAGTACTAACTAGTATCTTCCTTTGGCTGCAGAGCCTAGTAGCACTTGGCAATGGACTTTTGAGACTCGCCACTCGGACGTGTATCTAAGGTGGGAGTTAAGTCAAAGAGATCTTAGTAGAGGCTTGTATTTATACAGTACTTTTAGTTGCCTCCATTGTCTATGTTATAAGGAGTCCTCGACTCTATGATTTCTCTTGGGTGAGGGCGTTAGTCTACTTTATGTATGAATGTTCTCATGAGTTGTTATGTGTAGTAAACTCACACAAATGTTGATTTTATATGCTTTGGCCATTTGTATTTATTTTGTGTAGAAAATTACTTGGCCAAGTTAATGTTTTATGCTTTTAATGAACCAAGTCAAAGCATGAAGAGCATGCATATTGCATATTCTAGGATAATCAACTATTATCATGGGATTTAATCCGCACACATACACAACTAGCCAGTTGTATTCCATCGCGAGACCAGCTCTCACAGGGCTTCCTAGGCAGGGGCACGGGCGGTCATGTCAGTTTTTGGTATCAGAGCTTAGGACTTATTTCATAGATATTGGAGGCTAAGACTGAGATCTAGTTTGGAAAGTCCAAGTGCTAGGAAGTTAGTACTGACATACATCTGGGGAATCTTGTCTGGCTGTGGTTGCAGGTTGCTATGGTTGACACTAGGTCAAGAGCTTCAAGGGGAACTAGGGAACCTGGTGAAGGTTCTAGTGACCCAGTTGTGGCCAGACTGGATGAGATATCCAGGGTATTACAGAGGTTGACACAAACTATGGCCCAAGTGGCATAGGGTATGAACACCCTTATGACTGAGATGTTCAGAGATTATGAGGACAGAGGTGTTGTCCAGGAGGAAAATGACCCACAACAGGATTAGGAAAGGCATGTTGAGCAACAGTAAGTGCCTAGGGCTCATGAACGTAGAAATCATGTTCATGAGGAGGAAGAAGAACCAGAGGTGATGGAGGCTCCAAGGAGGGGAGACAGTCCACATCAGATGAAATTGTTTGAGAAATTTAAGACTGTTGATCCACCGAACTTTGATGGGACAGGTGATCCTGACAGAGCAGAGGACTGGTTGTCCAGAATGAATAGACTTTTCACTTGTGGTGGTTATGAGTCAGAGCAGAAGATGATTCTAGTGCCTTTCTTTCTGAGAGGAAGGCCTAGTCTATGGTGGGATGATGTGATGGAGTTGTTGAGGGAAAGTAATGGTTCTCGCCCAGAGCACAAGAAGAAGGTACTCAAGTGGTCAGACTTCGAGAAGAAGTTTAGACAGGAGTATATCAGTGAAGCTGCACAGGATCAGAGGAGGATTCAGTTTGAGAATCTGATACAGGGAGAGATGTCTATGCAGGA
This sequence comes from Aquilaria sinensis, assembly GCA_005392925.1. Classification (NCBI taxonomy): domain Eukaryota; kingdom Viridiplantae; phylum Streptophyta; class Magnoliopsida; order Malvales; family Thymelaeaceae; genus Aquilaria; species Aquilaria sinensis. The sequence goes on along the minus strand of SMDT01003152.1, from coordinate 24,283 downwards.
GTATGAGCAGCGCTATAATTCTCTTATCCGGTATGCTCCATATATGATGGGCAATGATGAATTGAAAGTTAAAAAGTTCTTCCAAGGTTTAAAACCTGTACTCAGGAGGTATATGATGATAGTTGATATCAGGAGCTATTGCCAGCTGGTTCAGAAGACGTTGGCCTTAGAAAGAGAATTTAAGGATTCCAGGGCACCTAGCAAAAAGGTAGAGGTTGGACCAGCCAATTTACGAAAGAGTGTGGGGAAGCGACCAATGGTGGAAAACCAATATCCATCCAAGAGAAGGAAGACAGGTTTATGTCCTAGATGCAGACGATTTCATGGTGGAAGACCGTGTACTCTGGGGACAGATGTTTGTAATATCTGTGATCAGAGAGGACACTGGGCGAGGCAATGCCCAAGAACTCAACTGATGTGAGGTCCACCCCGGAATTTACCCCCTGTATCCCTTGCCATAGGTAATCGGCCTGGTGTAGCCGCAACAGCAGTTGAACCGAGGGTTTTTACCCTGACGAGTCAGGTGACTAGAGAACCAGCTGCTATTCGAGGTAAGTTTACTTTTCAGAATGGCAGTGTTAGAGTGCTATTTGATTCGGAGTGATATCTTCTGCCTTGGTAGATAAGTTTAAATTGTAACGAGAAATCTCGGTGAGTTGAGACTCATCAGAACTGCAGGGAGGGGTTTTATTGTGACCAATGAAGTGGTTACTAGGTATCCCTTGCAGTTAGGCGACCATGATTTTTATTGTGAATTGTGGGTGATAGAGTTGAGGTCTTATGACCTAGTGTTGGGAATGGATTGGCTAAGTAAGCATAAGGCACAAATCGACTGTGCGAATCATTCAGTCGACATTACTGATGCTCAGGGAGCTAGAGTGACTTGCAGAGGAGGGTTAGTGCTAGGTGTTTACATCTTAGACTTATGGATACTATCCCTATAGTTGGTGAAGAGGAGTATTATTCATTAAATGGAGTGGCTATAGAGGAGGAACTTTGGAAGATTCCAACTGCCAATCAGTTTCCTTAGGTGTTTCCAGTAGAGTTACCTGGGTTACCACCTAAAAGGGATACTGAGTTTGCAATCCATCTGCAACTAGGGGTTGAACCTATTTCAATACCACCTTATAGGATGTCAGCTCCTGAGATGGATGAGTTAAAGAAGCAGTTGGAGGAACTGCTAGAGCAAGGCTTTATAAGGCCTAGTGTATCACCATGGGGAGCTCCGGTGTTATTTGTAAAGAATAAGGATGGAACTTTTAGATTGTGCATAGACTATAGAAAGTTGAATGTAGTGACAATCAAGAATAAGTATCCACTTCCTAGAATTGATGATCTGTTCGACAGGCTCAGGGGAGAGAAGGTGTTTTCCAGAATTGATCTTATATCTAGGTAATTTCAGATCAGAGTTAAGGAATCCCGAAAATTGCTTTCAGGATGACGTATGGACATTATGAATATACAGTTATGCCTTTTGGTGTGACGAATGCTCTAGCAGTATTTATGAAAGCCATGAATCGGATCTTTAAGCCATTTCTGGATTAGTTTGTTGAAGTTTTCATCGATGACATTTTGGTATATTCACAGTATACATGAGAGCATGAGAAGCACCTTAGAATGGTTTTGCAAGTGTTGAAGGATAATCAGTACTATGCAAAGTTGTCTAAGTGTGAGTTTTGGTCCGAGAGGATCCAGTTTTTGGGGCATATCATCAGTGCTCAGGGTTTGTCAGTTGATCTTGAAAAAAGTTGAAGCAGTAGTTAAGTGGAAGAGACCAACTACAGTTATAGAGGTCAGGAGTTTCTTAGGCTTGGCAGATTACTATAGACGTTTTATAGAGAAATTCTCTGTGATAGCTACACCATTGACAGCCTTGACCAAGAAGACTCAGAAATTTGAGTGGACACCGAAGTGTGAAGAAGCTTACATGGAGTTGAAGGAGAGGTTGACTAGTGCACCTATACTTGTTTTGCCAGATCCAAATAGAGCTTTTACAGTTTATACTGATGCATCTGGTTCTGGTTTGGGATGTGTGTTGATGCAGGACAGTCAGGTGATTGCTTATGGTTCAAGACAGTTGAGACCTAATGAATTGAACTATCTTGTTCATGATCTTGAGCTAGCAGCAGTAATTTTTGCATTGAAGTTGTGGAGACATTACTTGATGGGAAGGTCGTTCAGAATCTTCACCGATCATAAGAGTTTGAAATATTTGTTTACCCAGAAGGATCTGAACATGAGGCAGCGGTGATGGATTGAATACATCAAGGATTATGATTGTTCGATTCAGTACTGTGTTGGTAAGGGAAATGTGGTAGCAGATGCGTTGAGCCGGAAGTACACAGGAGTGATCCTGTCTAAGGATCAGGTTACAGACTCCTCTGAAGGAGTGTTGAGGGACTTTTTCTTAGCTTTGCATGAATTATGGAAAAGTCGAGAAAAATCCCTAGTGTACGTTTTGGAAGTACAGTCAGCTTGGTTAGTCAAAGTTAAAGATGCTCAGATGAAAGATCCATTATTGAAGAAAATTTCAGGAGAAGCAAAGCTTGGCACTATGAGGAAGGAATTTAGATACAAGGATGGAATATTACATTATGGAGGTCATCTCTATGTACCGAATGTGGATGGACTTAGACAGCAAGTCCTACAGGAAGCACATAGTAGTACTTTGAATATCCACCCTGGTGCTAGTAAGATGTATCAAGATCTGAAGACACATTTCTGGTGGCCGGGATTGAAAAGGGATGTAGGAGGACATGTGGTAAAGTGTTTGACATGTCAAATGGTGAAAGCTGAACATTAGAAACCAGCAGGCACACTTCAGAGTTTACCTCAACCAGTGAGGAAGTAGGGGTCTATTACTATGGATTTCCTAGTGGGGTTACCGAATACTCGGAGTCAGCATGATGCTATATGGGTAGTGGTTGATAGACTGACGAAGTCAGCACATTTCATACATATTAGAATCACTTATACATTGGAAAAGTTGGCTCAGTTGCATCTCAAAAAGATTGTGAGAGTCTGTGGGATACCGGATCAGATTATATCTGACAGAAATCCTCGATTTACATCACAATTTTGGAATGCTTTTCGAGAAGAATTGGGGAGCAAGGTTAGTCTTAGTACTGCTTTTCATCCACAGACTGATGGGCAATCTAAGAGAGTAATTCAGACATTGGAGGATATGCTACGGATGTGTGTCATTGATTTCAGAGGTGATTGGGATCAGCATTTACCACTGATCGAGTTTGCTTATAAGAACAGTCATCAAACTGTTATTGGAATGGCACCATATGAAGCTTTGTATGGGAGGCTGATGCCATTCGGCATCTCCTTCGTGTGTCATGGTGAAGGCGGCAAGAACCAGTGGAAATGGTGAGAGGCCCAGGACAAGCGTAGCTGAGACTATCACCTAAAAATGACAGGAAGCAAGGGTTAGGAGGTCCTCGGAGTGTTTTTCCGGGGAGGAGCCTCCGACGCCCAAGTGAGTATTTTTGAGGTAATCAGACGATTAAAGAACAGAGATGTATTTTATCTCAAATTAATGTTCCCCCCTTACCTGGAATAATTACCAAGTATTTAAAGGGGGACGGATTGTAGTAGTCCTTCTCGATTGGTCAGCCCAGATCATGACACTTGTTCGGCAAGATGCGTTCCACGTATTTTGGTTAATAGAGGACTCCTAGTCGGCATGGGCTGCCAGGCTAAGGCTCTGAGATGACCCGAAAGTGGCGTGCTGGGGTGTCCCTGCAGGCGGCGTGTCAGGACACTTTCGGGGGCAGATTATCAGGGATACGTCAGAAGCTCCTTAAATGCTCCATAAATGCTCCTGCCGTACTCCTCAAGTCTCCTTCGGTAGAAGAGACCTTTTCAGAGAACTTGTCTCCTGAGGTCACTTTTGATATTGCAGGAATGTACCTCCCGAAGGTGACCTTTCCCGGGGACACCCCCACTTCCGGGGATAGCCTGTCCGTCGCCCGAGGTCCGTATTGTCACTTCCTAGCATGGAGAAATGCTGAGACTGGATTTCCCGAGGTTGAACATCCTTCCTTCTGTGGTGGGTGATCTCTATTCCGAGGTTGGTGCTTTGCTTGAACTTGTGCCTCCGAAGGGTGATCAGCACTTTGGCTATCACATGCCCCCTCCTGGGAAGTTGAAGCGGAGACTTCGGCTTCATGGTTTTTAGGAAGGTTTCTTTACCGCACTTGTGGTTGGAGTTTTACTCAAGAAGTTGCCCTTTTTCAGAAGGCATTCCTTCATAGCCGAGGTACCTTTCCCTAGTTCTGTGGTCTCAAGGTACGCGCGGCTTTGCTTTTGCTTTCTTCTGCTGTAGGATTGTGAACCGTCGCACCCTTTGGTCAAATGTGTCAGTTATGGGTAAGCGTTCCTGGGTTTTCGCGATAACAGAGGGGCGTGCCCTAGTTCTTTGCGTTGGATGACACGTGGCCGCTGGTGGATGGCGGGGTAGTTACGCCTGTCATGCTTTAATCGCGTCTCTTCGCCTTTGAGGAGTAGTAATGAGTCTGTTGCGCTTCCGAGGGATAATAATGACGATGTTTTATTTACCCTCCTTGGTCTATAAAAGTACCTTTTGGCTCATTCTTTGCCTCACTCTTTGCTTTTGTTCTCATCTGCTCTAGAGCCTCTTCTTGCCTTTCCCTTTCTTTTCAGCGGCGGTTTCAGTGGCGGAGTGATTTTCGGCAATTTTTGCGGCAGCGTTCAATAATTTTAGCAAGACCTTTGGTGGGTGCTCCCTTCTATAATTATTTTCTCTTTTTTCTTTCGAGGCCATTTTTCCTAGGTCTCTTTGTTCCCTTACTTTTCCGGAGTTGTCTTTTTTTGTGAGAAATGTCTGACCTGACCTCATTGCTAGTTGTTCGACCTCTCCCCGAGAGTTTTCTTCCTCTCGAATCTCATCCTTGCGCTATCACTCCAGAGAAGGTGAAGAAGTGGACGGCCAAGTATTACCTTCCTTCTTACCTTGCCCCGAGGTTACCCATCCTGGGTACCTACGGCTTTATGCCGGGTTTGCATGAGGTTACCGTTTACCGAGCTCAACTGAAAGCCGGTCTTCGGTACCCTCCTCACCGCATGATCTGTGAATTTTGTGATTTCCATGGGATCGCTGTGAGCCAACTTCCCCCAAATTCTTACTCCTACTTCAACTCTTTTCTCTGCATGTGTGGGGTTTTTAAGATAAAGCCCTACTTCCTTTTCTTCATGCAGTACTACAAACTCCACCCAGTCCCAAAGAGTGGCTTTTACTTCCTGCTTCCCCGAGGGTCTGGGAGAAAAAAGTTCACCTTCACCTTTGACAACAAGGACAGCTGGCAGGGGTGGCAGAAGAAGTTTTTCTTCCTGTCGGTCCCTGAGCTATGGCATCATGTGCCCACCAAATGGGCTTCGGGGACCCTGAAGATGGATGTCGTTGACCCCCGGAGGCTCCTGACTCAGGAGCTGGTTGGCGAGTTTGATCAACTTGATAGGCTCATCCGGGCAGTGGCCGACTGGGACCCCGAGGTCCCTTCGCGTTCACCTTACCCTTTTCCCATCAAGTGGGACCTTATGACCGAGGAGGTTCTTCGGGAAATGGGAATGGTGAACGCACACAAGAGTGACTTCAGTTTAGCCATGCCCATTCTTCCGGGGAAGAAGGCCTGGATAGTCATGCTCCTTCGGGGGGAGATAACAGATGAGTATTTCGCCAAGAGTAAGTCTCTTCCCTAGTTTCGATATGTTTTTTCCTTTTGGACTTACGCTGATATATTTTCATTTTGCAGAGATAGGTGATCAATCTGCTGAATACTACAGGTCACTTTTCCTCGGCCAGGCCTAGAGGGGGGAGTAGACGCGTAAGAAGGCGCCCGCTAAGAGGAAGAAGACGAGCGGCAGCGGGCCTTCTCAGGCCAATAAGACTAGGGCTATTACTCCTCCCTCCCCCGAAGTCGTTGTGGAGGTGCAGGACCAATCTCCTACTCTTCCTTCAACGCCGGCGGACCTCCCTTCGGACTCTGCCCTTCTTGGGGTAGCACTGAGCCCCATTCTTCCCGCCGAGCCTTCCTTCGAGCAAAGATCTTCTCAGGATCTTGAAGAGAGCAGAAGAAGGAAGGGGAAGAACATTCCTGGAGAAGTCCGGGAGGATGGGTCTGAAGACAACGTCGCCGAAGTTCTACCAGGTTGGTTCCTTAGCCATTCTCTTGCAAACCTTAGTATCTTTCATATCTATGATTTTTTGGATGAATGGCTAAGGGATGACGTACTGACGGAACTTTGGCGTAAACTTGCAGAGGAAATGCCTGCGGCGCCCTGGATGAACACTCACGCTCGGCGAAGGGCTCTTCGGGACAAGCGGATCCCTAACGACAAGATGCCAAGGGAGCCCTTCTGGACGTTCACAGAGGACATGAACCTGTTCTCTGAGGATAGCCAGTTGATGGCTTCTCAAATGGCAACGGGAATGATGACAAGCGCCACCTTTCAGTCGCTCATTACCGAATGTCCCAACGAGGAGATCCTTGCCGCAAGGATGACCGAGCACGCTGCCCAGGTACTTTTCTCCTCTTTGTTTACTTGGAAATTTTTTCTTTTAAGCTTTCAACATGCTTTTGATACTCATTCGGGGCCTCCTTTTTTGCAGCTTTTGGCATACTGTGGGTATTTCCGCACTTGGGCGCTAAAGCAATCAGAGGCCCGTTCCCAGTCCGAAGATTCTTTGAGCAAAATGAAAGAGTTGTATACCAAACACGTCCTCAATATATGGAGAGCTTAATACCATAAAGGAGGACGTGGTGAATCTTCGGGCCGAGCTCGCGGCGAGCAAACAGGAACTGCTACTGGATTTTACCGCCAAGGTTGACGACCTCGGCTCGAAATGCGTCGTCCTCTCTTCAGAGAACGAGGCTCTTCGGAAGGCAAGCACTAAAGATGGCAAGAGCCTGGCGATGGCGCTTGCTTTGAATGCCGACCTCGAAGCCCAGATTAAATCTCTGAAGGAGGGGGCTAAGAGCATGAAGTGGAAGAAGCTGGAGGAGAAGATTGCCAAGCTTGGAACTAAACTAGATGCCCTTACGGCTGAGAAGGTCAAATCTGAGCAAATGGCGAAAGTGGCTTTTTAAGACGGCTTCTGCCTAGCGCGGCACCAACTCCTTGCTCGGCACTCTGAGCTCGACCTTTCCTACTTGTTCGCCTTGGATTTTCCCGAGGGGCCTCAGGAGGTATGGTCAAAGCCAGATTTTCTCAATCTCTCTCTAGCTAAGCCGGTGCCTCCGACTGAGCCCGATGATGACGAGACATTGGATGTCCCTACTCAGCCATAGGCTTCTTCTTATCTTTTTGTACTCCTGTTTGCTCGTACATCTTTTGCCTTAGAATTTTTTAATGAAGATTCTTTCTCCAATTCTCCATCCACTCTTCCGAATACAATTTTTCAGAGGTAGTTCTAAGCGTGTACTTTCGGTGAATTTGGCCATACTTGCTTCTTCGGGGAGAGTAGTTTTAGACCTTTTCCGAACTCTGCTGAGTTTATACTCCATCCGAGAGTTAGTTCTGAAAGAAAAACCATTAAGGAACTAATTTTTCAATCTGACGACATCATTTGTCTTGTGCCTTTATTGATGATTGCGGGGAAGAGTAACTACAATCTTTCTGAAAAGATTTCTAAGTATAGAATTTCTTTAGGGCATCCGAATGCTAGGTGTTTTTCAGTTCTTCCCCTTCGGTGTTCCCGAGCTTATATACTCCTTTTCGGACCTCGTCCAGGACCAAGTAAGGTCCTTTCCAATTTGGCCGAAGTACCTCGTGGGACGGTTTTTGTTAGTGTTGTGCCCAAAAGCCAATCATGAGATGATTGTATTTTTGCACATTGAGTCATGATATTTTATTAAGGCATTAATCCAACAATTATGTTTGTTGTTTTGTTTTTGCGTAACTTAACAAACATAATCGTAACCCTAGAATAATGATATTCTTAAAAGTCCCTAGTCTAGTATTATTGTGGAGTAGGTTGCAATAATACATAACGACTAGCATATGTGGAGACTAATATGAGATATGTAGTCTACATATGGGTACAACTTGGAGAACTTGTGTACTGGACCGACCCACCATGAGAACACTACATGGATCGTTATATGAGTGTCATAAGTGATTCTCATAATGATCATGGTATATGTAGTCCTTCGACCTAAGATCATCAAGGTTCCCTACATGTGAGTCACATAATTTGAAACTTTCCTTTGTTGCTCGTAACTGAGTGAACTTGAAGGAGCTCATTGGGTATGTCACACATCATGCGGAGGGATTTGTATGATCAAGATGGGATTTGTCCCTCCTATGTAACAGGAGTGATATCTTCGGGCCCCTTAGTAGAGTGTGATAGCCAAAGGCTATTGCCTCCTCGGTAGTAACTCCCTGCCAGAATATTGGCCGAGGAGTCTGACGTCACCCAAGAGAGGATCTTTTCACTGACCTCGGAAGGTGCGAAGTCAAACACTATGAGCTCGAGACTTTGGTTAGCTCGTCAGGAATTCCAAGGACAACACCGTCTCCATCGAGGGGCTAAACTGACCGTCTTCGGGTAAGAGAGCCATCTCCCTGAAGCAAGGGAGAATCTCCCCGAAGGAAGAGGCCCCAAAGAGGTCTTCCTCGAACAAGAAACACCTGAACGAGGGAATCCCCGAACTATGGGTGTGAGTCCCGAAGAAGGTGTTCATCAAGGGCGCTCCCAGAATTATGGGATAGATCCCGAAGGAGGTGCTCGCACCGAAGGACGGATAGAATCCGAAGAGGGTGCCCGCACCGAAGGGAGACCTCGCCCAGGGGACCTCGGGAGTACGGTATGAGCATTTAAGGAGCCTCTGACATGTCACCCACAAGCCCTACACGTCACATCTGAACGGCGAAATGACACGCCGCAGCCGCCCCAGTCCTGACACAACCCGTCCGGGTCCAGGGCTAAAAGAGGCTGCAAACGGCTGCCTGTCCCCTAGGTCCAAAGAGACAGATCAAATCCGACCGAACACGTGTCATGATCTGAACAGACCAGCTACTCCTATAAATACTAGGAAATGGGACTGGGCAAAGGAAGGGCATTTTCCTCTCTCTGAGAAAACACAGAACAGGCAAGACACTTGATCCCTTAGTGTTCTTCCTCCACTCTCACTCAGAAAACTGACTTGGGCGTCGGAGGGTCCTCCCCGGAAAAGCAAACCGGGGACCTCCTAACCTTTTCTTTGAGCTTTTCAGGCGCACTCAGCTGGGAAACCTGAGCTCCAGGCGCTTGCCTCCACAGGAAGTCTCTCCACCTGTCAACATGACAGCAAACGAAGATGCCTTGGGGCATCATTTGGCGCCGTCTGTGGGAAACTACTCCCAGGTAGCTGTTGTCGAAACTCGGCGTTCGAAGGACAGAGGACTTCCAAAGTCCCCGTCCGCGCCTGAGACCCAACCAGCTACCGAACAAAGTCCCCCAGAGACTTCCTTGCCTGAAGAGGAACGCCCTCTTGTCATCACCATGGATTTTTTAAGAGACTTTCAGAGGTCTGTTGTGGCTGAAATGACACAACAAATAGACCGAAGATGGCCGCAACCAGCCCAGGCGCAAAAACCCACTTCGTCAGCACGACCTCGGGAGAAAAGCCCGAGGGCAACCCATCATAGCTCGGGAAGTGGGGAGCCACGAGAAGAGTCCTCAACAGATAACTTGCCCCTCGGGGCACGGCTGGCGGAAAGAGCAAGGTCTAAACAACCTGAAATCCCGTCCAGAAGAAGTTTATCAACAGAGGCAGGGTCCCCCTCACCTCGGTTCCGAAGTCGCTCCCCGAAGGGACGGCACCAGGAAAAGGAGCCCAGTGCTACGCTCCTCCTGGAGAAAGTCTTGGCAAGACTGGAGAGAGTGGAACAGCAGGTGGCACGCAAGCCTGTTTGGGCCAGGCTAACTGAAACGGTCTCTGGAGATGAAACTCCTTTCGCCCGAACAGTGGTCGAGGCGGCCATGCCAAGTGACTTCAGGCTACCTCGGCTGGAGACCTATGAGGGTCGGACTGATCCCCAGGCCCACCTAACAAAGTACAAACGCAGCATGGTGTTACATGGGGCTGACGATGCTACGCTCTGCAAGTGCTTCGAAGTCACCCTCGCAGGACCAGCAACTGCCTGGTACAATTCCCTGCCTCCAGGAAACATCAAGGGGTTCCAGGAGCTGTCCACGGCGTTCAACCAACAGTTCATTGGGAGCAAGCCGACGGCGAAGATGCCCGTCCAGATGTTTGACATAGCGCAGAGAAACGAGGAGACCATCCGTGACTATGTCAAGAGGTTCAACAGGGAGGCCCTCAGTGTTCCGGACTTTCGTCCCGAAATCCGCATCCTCACCATGACGAGGGGCCTCCGGAGGGATTCGCACTTGTTTTACGAATTCTCCAAAGATCCCCCGGACACGCTGGGAGAATTCTACCGAAGGGCTGAACAACACATGACAGCCGAAGAACTGAGAATGACTGGACCAAAACACGACCAAATTCAAGCTCGTGGCGAAGGGTCCAGCCAGCAAGCCCGGTGTCCAACGGAACAGTCAGGCCGACCTCGGAGAATGCGAGTAGGAGGAAGGAAGCCCCAAAACTTTACACCTCTGAGCACCACGAGGGCTAACGTCCTTATGGCGTTGGAAAAACAGGGGGCTCAAATCCAACGGCCAAGGGGCATGACTGCTGACAACAGAAGGAACATGAAGAAGTTCTGTCAGTTCCACCGTGATCACGGTCATGACACCGAAGACTGCTTTCAGTTGAAAAAGTACATTGAATCACTGATAAAGCAGGGCCAGCTTCGGCGTTATTTGAGAATGCCTTCCCCGAAAGGGAAAAAAGAGGAGGAAGGAAAGCCCGATGACGAGGATTACGATTCGGACAGGCGAAGGAACCGAAGTCCGAGAAGGCGTCCTCCACCTTCGGCAGGAGTAATACAGACGATCACAACCGGACTTCCATCCTCGGAAAGAAAAAGAAGGGCCAGAGAGATAGCGGTGATGGAATATCAGAGCCCAACAAAAAAATTGGCCCGCGAGGATGGCTCCACCATCGTATTTCCCCATGACGATCCATTGCTGATAATGGCGAGGATAGGAAACTGGGACGTCAAGAGGGTACTGCTGGATGATGGGTCAAACGCAGACGTCTTGTTCTCACACTTGCTACCAAGCTTGGGCGTATCCAGGAGTGACCTCAAGGCTGTTACTTCACCCACGTTCGGCGTAGGACCATCTGAGCTACCTGTCCTCGGGTGGATCGACCTCCCCTTGATGATGAAAGGAACTTCGGAGAAAGGAACTACTGAGTTGTTCGCCTCTACCATGGCAAGATTCATAGTCATGGACGTTCCTTCGTCATACAACGCCATTCTCGGCAGACAGACACAGGGAAATTTGCACATTCGCCCTGATGTAAAGTACTTGACCGTCTCCTTCGCCACCAAAAAAGGAGACGCAAAGATCTTCATTGATCAAGGCGAGGTGAGAAAGGTGTTCGTCAGAGCACGAAAGGCTCCAGCAAGCAACTTAGCACATGCTGTAGAAGCAAAAGAGCTGGAAAGGGGCGAGGCAGAAGATTCCACAAAGGCGGAAACATAAGAAGTAGAGCTTGTCCCAGGCCATAGTACCCGAATAGGGAAAAATATGGCCGACGGAGACAAGGAAAAACTTGTATCTTTTCTTCTTGCAAATAAAGATCTGTTCGCCTACTCGCCGAAGGACATGCCAGGGGTAAACCCTCGCGTAATCCAGCATAGCCTTAAAGTGAGTCCGGAAGTAAAACCTGTCCGGCAAAAGAAACGGAGCATCTCAGCTCACAAAAGTGAATTCGTCAAAACCGAAGTCCAGCGTCTGATAGACGCTAGCGTTATCCGGGAGGTAAACTACCCCGAATGGCTAAGTAACGTGGTAATTGCCACAAAAGAAGGAAGTAGCAAGCTTCGGATGTGCATCGACTTCAGAAATTTGAACGATGCCTGCCCAAAAGATTCATATCCTCTTCCACCAATAGACCAACTGGTAGACTCAACTGCCGAGTATGGGCTCTTAAGTTTCCTAGACGCCTTCAGTGGCTACCATCAGATAAGGATGGACCCCGGAGATGAAGAGAAGACTGCCTTCATCACCGAATGAGGAACATATTGCTAATCAGGATGCCCTTCGGACTGCAGGAGCCACCTACCAAAGGCTGATGAACAAGGTCTTCAAAGACCAAATGGGGAGGAACATGGAGGTATATGTTGATGATATGATAGTCAAGAGCTAACTGCCTGGCTACCACGTTGCAGATTTAGGGGAAACCTTCCAAAAGCTCAGAACCTTCGGGATCCGCCTTAATCCAGAGAAGTGCATCTTCGGGGTGACCTCGGGAAAATTCCTCGGGTACATGGTATCCGAAAGAGGCATCGACGCTAACCCTGAGAAGATTAAGGCTCTGCTTGAATTCCGAACACCTACCACAGTCAAAGACGTGCAGAGACTCACCGGAAGAATAACCTTTCTGAGCAGGTTTATTTCCAGGTACGGAGATAGGTGTCGACCCTTCTTCAAAGTCCTCACAAAAGCGGCAAAAATGGAAGGCGACCTCGGAAGGGATGGCCATCCTTGGGCTGAAGATTGCCAAAAAGCCTGGGAAGAACTCAAAGTCTACTTGGCCAGACTGCCGACTCTGCGGCAACCTCGGGAGGGAAAGCCCCTGGCACTATACCTCGCCGTCACGGAAAAAGCTGTGAGTTCGGTTCTTGTGAAAGAAGAAGGACCGAAACAGTGGCCGGTTTACTATGTCAGCAAGTCCTTGCATGGCGCCGAAGTCAGGTACCCTTTGCTTCAAAAAGCTATATATGCCTTAGTGCTTGCAGGTAGAAGGCTGCGGCCATACTTTCAGGCTCACCCCATCATTGTCCGAAGTAGTCTGCCACTACGGGATGTCATGAAGAGAGTTGATCATTCGGGAAGGCTTTCCAAGTGGTGTATAGAGCTTGGCGAACACGACATCACATATGAACCCCGGAAAGCCATAAAAGCTCAAGCTTTGGCAGACTTCATCGCCGAAGTACCCAACACCGAGGAGGGACATTCATTTTCAAAAGAAGGTGAGCCAGAATGGACCTTGCACGTTGACGGGGCCTCAGGATCCGAACACCAGGGAGCTGGAGTGATTATCAGAGGCCCCGAAGGCCTAGAAGTAATGAAGGCCATCAAGTTCAGTTTCAATGCCACCAACAATATGGCGGAGTATGAGGCCCTCATAGCAGGATTACGCCTGGCCAGAAAAATTGGCGTGAGAAACTTGAAAGCACATAGTGATTCCCAGCTGGTGGTCCGAAAAATGGCAGGGGACTATGGCGCGAAAGACCCGACCTTGGCAAAATACCATGAGTTGGTAACAAAGCTTATTCGGGAGTTCGACGTCGTGAAAATCGAGAACGTACCCCGACGGGAAAATGCTGAGGCAGACTGTCTGGCGAAGTCCAAAACTTGCACCGAAGTGCTAAGCCACCCCAGCATCGCGGTGCTAAGCATAGAGACCTCGGGGAAAGGATGGAGAGAACCAATCAAAACGTATCTCGCAACCAACACACTCCCCGAAGACCCCAGCGAAGCCGCAAAAGTGCGAAGGCGCTCCGGCCGTTTCTTCTTAATTGGAGAAGAACTATATCGGCAAGGATATGCAAATCCACTACAGAGGTGTGTTAGTGAAGAGGATACCGAAATGATCCTCGAAGAAGTTCACGAAGGTGCCTGTGGTTCGCACATCGGAACCGACGCCCTAGCAGCAGTGATACTCCGCCAAGGATACTTCTGGCCTACCCTAAGAAAGGACGCCAAGCAGTTCGTCCAGAAATGTGGTAGTTGCCAGAGACATGCCAACATCCAAAGAGCACCCTCAGAGTTCGTGACTTCGGCAGACTATCCTTGGCCCTTCGCAGTTTGGGGCATAGATCTAATTGGGCCACTCCCAACGGCGCCTGGAGGCATAAAGTTCTGCGTGGTAGCAGTAGACTATTTCTCTAAATGGGTCGAGGCAGAACCCCTGACAACTATCTCGGCAAAAGAAGTGCAGAAGTTCGTATGGAAAAACATCGTATGCAGATTTGGCATACCGAGGGTACTCGTAGCGGACAATGGATCCTAGTTTGTAGACAAAGGATTCCGAGAATTCATTAGCGACCTCGGGACAAAAATGCACTTCGCCCCAGTAGCTCACCCCTAGAGTAATGGGCAGGTGGAAGTATCTAACAGGACCATAAAAGATGGTCTGAAAAAGAGATTGGGAGAAGCAAAAGGGAAATGGCCAGGAGAACTCCAAAGCGTGTTATGGAGCTACCGAACGACACCCCGAAGAGCCACAGGGGAAACACCCTTTTCACTTGTCTTCGGCACAGAGGCCATCATCCCCGTCGAGATAGTACAACCGTCAATACGAGTCCAAGTGTTCGATGAAAAAGGAAATGACCTTGGCCTAAGAACCGAGCTCGACCTCGTCGGCGAACACAGAGAAATAGCCGAGCTAAGGAGAAAAGCTTTTCAGCAAAGAGTGGCAGTAGCCATAAATCTACGCGCCAGGCCAAAGGGAATAAAGAAGGGAGACCTCGTTCTCCGAAAGGCTGAATTTGCACCTCGAAAGCAGTCCCACGGGGTACTTCGCGCAAATTGGGAAGGACCCTACCTGGTACTTGCCGAAGTACGAAAAGGAGTCTATAAGCTCGGCGATACCGAAGGCATAGAATTAAAAAATACTTGGCACTCAGATGCCTTGAAAAAATTCTATGCTTAAAGTTTCGATGGAAGAGTTGTATTGTACAAATTGGAAAAAAAATTTCTAAGTAAAAAGTTCTGAAGAAGTAGAAAACAAGAATCTCACAAAGACAATCGCCGAGGAAAGCAAAAGTATGGTTTTCCGAAGTCTCTTAAGCGAACGTGTTCGAGACAAAGGAAAGCAAAAGTATGGTTTTCCGAAGTCTCTTGAGCGAACGTGTTCGAGACAAAGGAAAGTGAAAGATGTTGCGAAATCTCTCGAGCAACCGTGTTCGGGATGAAGGGGAACAAAAGAATCTTGCAAAAAGACTTAGCCAAATTTTCTAAAAGAAAAGATATCTATTAAGCCAAGAGTGCTTACAAAGAAGAAAGTTGCTGAAAGAATACAAAAAAGAAGAAGAAAAAGAAGACAAAGAGCCCTAATACAAACTAAGGAACCCCGGTGTCTTGAGAACTGCCGGCCTCTGCGCTTTTGTCAGTAGCCTTCAGTGCCAGGAGAGAAGAAGGCAGTTTCAAGTGCTCGATCTTAGACCAAGACCACCGAGGCCCCTTGGGAATGTTCAGAGCCTCCAAGAAGGAAAGGTCTAGATCTGGAAACTTCTGCAGGACTTGGTGCCGCACGAGACAAAAGCCGTCTTGAAAACCGACCTTCGTCATATCATCGGACTCTCGCTTCTTAACCACCAAGTCCGCGAAGTCCTTCTCCAGATCTGTGAGCTTCTTCTTCAATGCCTTCGTCTTCTTCTTCTCTTTTGAAGACTTCTTCAGAGATTCGACCTCGGCTTGAAGTTGGGTCTTTTCTTCGAGCGTCTTCGCGAGGAGAGCATCAGACTCTGACTTCTCCTTTTGAGTCGCCTCTATAGCCGAAGTTAGCTCCGCCACCTGGGAGCCGATGTCGGAAAGCTTCTGGGAGGAGTCTTTCAAAAGTTCCTCCTTTTCCTTCAGGAACCCCTCCCGAAGCTCAGCAACTTCCTTCTGAGCAGCCTGCGTCAGCTGAGCATTCTCGGCAGCTAGTGCCGAACATTGGGCCTTTGTCTTGTCATAAAGATCCAAGATCGAGGCCCTGTATGCTGTTGCCTCGCCACCCGAACTCGGAGAAACCCAGCATACCCCATCAGCTGCGAAGAAACAAAGGGAAAAATAATGCTAAGTACTTGGAGAAAAATAAAAGGCAAAGTTGGCACTGAGGAAGGAATGGAGCATACCTGAGCAGCGTATTCGGTGAGTTTGGCGGCCACAGAGTTGTCGCCTGGGTGAGCCGCCGCAAGGGCCTTGAAAGAGGCCTCAGTAAGCACCCCTTTGCAAATTTGCTTGGCCATCTCTGGACATTCCTCGGAGTACATATTCATGTCCTCCGTGAATGTCCAGAAGGGCTCCTTCGGGACTTTCCCCGCTGGAATTTGGGCGTCTCGAAGGGCCCTCTTGCGGGCGTGCTCGGCAACCCGGTCAGGGGCAGCTACCTCCGCTGCACAATAAAGCAGAAAAATTGGTTAAGGCCAGAAAAACCTTAAGAATTCACAGAAAACAAAACGTTGTTGGACAAGTACAAACCTGGTTGCACCTCAGTAACGTCGTCATCAGAAATAGACGTCACCTCAGTGGAAATCCCCTTGCCTTTTCTTTGGCGCCGCTCTTCGGCAGAAGGGGTCTCCTCCTCCTTGCCCTCCAAAAGAGCATGCGAAGGCGTTGGGCTCTGAGGAGGGACGTCGGCAGCAACTTCGGGCAAAGAAGCAGCAGCATCCTCGGGCTCCCAACTTACCTCCTCCGGAATTTCCGGAAGAGGAGAAGGAGCGGCCTTCTTCGCTCGTTTGGAAGAAGGACCGCCCGAAGTCTGTTTTTGCCTCCGAGAGACGGCCTTCTTCGTTTGTTCGCCTCTCTCGGCCTGACCCGCAAAGAGGGCTTTGTAGAAGGCAGCGGTATCGTCGCCCATCTCTGAAAAAAGAAAAAGAGATCAGTGTGAGTCCAAGATGAAGTTATGGAAGAAAGAATGCAAAAGTAACTTACTCTCATAAAAAGACTCGTAAGTCTCTTCCTCCTGAAGGAGTTTCATAGCCAGGAATTTTCCCCCAAAGAAGCAGGTTTCGGCATATCGAGGTCCGTCTTATGCTCCTTTACCACCCCGAGTTCCCGAAGGACTTCCTCGATCATAAGTTTCCAGTTGATCGGAAAGGGGTAAAGGGCACGAGGAGGGACCTCGGAAGCCCAATCAGAGACGGCTCGGATGTGTCTGTCGAAGTCTGCAAAGATAGGTGCTACTTTGGCGTCTAGCATTATCTTCGGGTCAACGACATCCATCTCGAGCCTTCCCCGAGCCCCACTTGGTCATGACACGCGACTAGGCCTCCGACTTCTTCAGGAAGAAAAACTTTTGTTGCCACCCTCACCAGCTGTCCTTGTTGGCGAAAGTGAACTTATATTTTTTGCTCCCGGATCCCCGAGGTAGCATGAAATAGAAGCCACCCTTCGGGACCACAAAGAGCTTGTAGTACTGAAGAAAAACAACGAAGTGGGGTTTTATTTTGAAAATGCCGCACATACAGAGAAAGGCGTTGAAATAGCAATACGAGTTCGGCGGAAGCTGGTTAACGGCAATGCCATGGAAATCGTAGAACTCGCTAACCATCTCCGGGGGAGGGTACCGAAGTCCGGCCTTCAGCTGGGCTCGGAAAACGGTGATTTCGTCACTTCGGTTAGAGAAAGAAAACTGGTCAGAACGTGGCAACCTCGTGACAGAATAAGAAGGTAAGAAAAACTTTTTCTTCCACTTCGCTAATTTTTCCGGAGTAGTGCAGCAGGGGTGAGAAAGAAGAGGTTGCCAACTCTCGGGAATAGGCATGATGAAAACGAGTTCGGGAAAAATGTGAAAAACGAATTTGGAAGAAGCTTTGAACAAAGCAAAAGGACTAAAACCCACCAAAAGTCTTGCCGAAATCTGGGTTTCGGGAAGCCGTCGTGAAAAGTGGCCGGAAAAACGCCTGAAAAAGGAGAACCGCCGCGGAAAAATGGGAGAGATTGGAAGGTAAAGCAAAGCAAAAGCAAAAGCAAAAAGAGGGTTATGACAGGACAGATATATATAGGCCGAGGAGGCTAAACGAACCGACGTCATAAGTACCCCTCGGAAGGCGAAGCGTCGCCATAACTGCTAAGTGCGCCTGAAAAGTCATGCCTGCTGTACTCAATGCAACCTCACCAAATAATAGCACGCCATGTGTCAGCCATCGCGCAGCAAACGTGCCACGTGTCATCCATCGCGCCAGAATACCGAGCACGCCCTCTGACATCATTAAGTCTCGAGGCGCCGCCCTAGACTGACTCTGCTAGGCACAAGACGCGACGCATGAGCAGACCTATAAAGGCAGAAAAGTAGGTTACCTCGAAGACACCAAAAGACAGCCTGTGACTTCGGGCAAAAGGTGTATCTTCGGCACAAGGTTAGCCTATCTTCTCTTACGTCGAAGACACCAAAAGACAGCCTGTGACTTCAGGCAGAAGGTGTATCTTCAGCACATGGATTAGCCTA
Source organism: Aquilaria sinensis (assembly GCA_005392925.1). Taxonomy (NCBI): domain Eukaryota; kingdom Viridiplantae; phylum Streptophyta; class Magnoliopsida; order Malvales; family Thymelaeaceae; genus Aquilaria; species Aquilaria sinensis. The sequence continues at coordinate 5,981 of SMDT01003152.1, read as the reverse complement.
TCTTCTCGCACCTCGAAGACGCAAAAAGCTGCCCATCGCTTCAGGCAGAAGAAGGCGTCTTCGGCGCAGATATCACAACCACAGGACCCGAAAACCGATGAACCGAAGTTTCTCACTTCGGCTTTTCGGAGGGGGGCCTGTGATAGCCAAAGGCTATTGCCTCCTCGGTAGTAACTCCCTGCCAGAAAATTGGCCGAGGAGTCTGACGTCACCTAAGAGAGGATCTTTCACCGACCTCGGAAGGTGCGAAGTTAAACATTATGAGCTCGAGACTTCGGTTAGCTCGTCAGGAATTCCAAGGATACTACCGTCTCCCTCAAGGGGCCAAGCTGATCGTCTTCGGGTAAGAGAACCATCTCTCTTAAACAAGGGGAATCTCCCCTAAGGCAGAACCCCGAAGAGAGGACTTTCCCCGAACAAGAAACACCTGAACAAGGGAATCCCCGAACTATGGGTGTAAGTCCCGAAGAAGGTGTTCATCAAGGGAACTCCCAGAACTATGGGATAGATCCCGAGCTCGCACCGAAGGACGGATGCCGGAGAGGGTGCGCACCGAAGGGCGACCTCGCCCAGGGGACCTCGGGAGTACGGTATGAGCATTTAAGGAGCCTCTGACATGTCGCCCACAAGCCCTACACGTCACATCAGAACGGCGAACTGACACGCCGCAGCCATCCCCAGTCCTGACACAATCTGTTCAGGTCCAGGGCTAAAGGAGGCTACAAACGGCTGCCTGTCCCCTAGGTCCAAAAGCACAGATCAAATCCGACCGAACACGTGTCATGATCTGAACGGACCATCTACTCCTATAAAAACTAGGAAATGGGACTGGGCAAAGGATGGGCATTTTCCTCCCTCTGAGAAAACACAAAACAGGCAAGACACTTGATCCCTTAGTGTTCTTCCTCCACCTTCACTCAGAAAACTGACTTGGGCGTCGGAGGGTCCTCCCCGGAAAAGCAAACCGGGGACCTCCTAACCTCTTCTTTGAGCTTTTTAGGCACACTCAGTAGGGAATCCAGAGCTCCAGTCGCTCGCCTCCCCAGGAAGTCTCTCCACCTGTCAACATGACAGCAAACGAAGATGCCTTGGGACATCAGAGTGAAACTTAGAAAATGCATGGCCATGCTCGGATGAGTTGATATATGATATCAATGTCATCAGTTTAAGTTGGTCTACTCGGAAATCAAGAAACCAAAGACTGGGCTATACGAGAGTGACACATTCCATGTCTCGTGCTTAGTCTTGATATCTTGGACAAAGGGACAATGGCATATATCAATGATGATCATAAAGGTTTAGTCGAATCATCGACAATCTTGTCACTTGGGTAGCAGTGATGTGTTGCTAGACATCGCTCATTGCTTATGATCATAAATGTGATTTATGATCATTGCCAACATGGCAAGAGCCTATTGGGTCGCACACATAGAGCTATTTGGATCATTCGAGTGCATGGGCTAATTTTTTGGGTTATGGTTTCACTTTAATTTCGTATTAATAATGGGCCCAAGAGTTGAGCCATTATTAAGCCCGAAATTAAATCCTAATTGGATTAGGGCTTTAAAACCCATTAGGCCTGGAAGTTGAGTCTCACTATAAATACATCTTTTAAGAGAGAAATTCGTAGGTCTTCTTGCCCTAGCCTCCAAAAAGGACAGCCATACTCTTTTCTTGCAATTCCTTGGAGGACGCAAGCTAGCACTGCGACCGCAAGAGAAACGCATCTACCGGGGTGTGGTGGAAGTGTGGTGATCCCGAGAGGCTCGTGTGGATACCATAGAGAGCCTGAACATGTCAACTGTTCAGGTCGACTGTACAGTTGAGTGAAAGATCTCAACCGAAAATTAGGTATGAAAATTTTCGGACACCCGGTTTACCCCGTTTCACTTGGATCCTGGAGGGTTTCGGTTAAATTCTGCTGCGCTGTTTGGCTCCCGAAACCCATCAGTTTTTGGGGTTTGAATTCGGCCTTTCGGAGGACGAGGTCTACTTTCTTTTATTCCTTTGAGCCTGGCACGTGAGGTTGCTGTTATGGCCACTCTTTGCTGAAAAGCCTTTCTTCTGAGCTCGGCCATCTCTCTGTGCGCATCCACTAGGTTGAGCTTGGTTCTTAACTCGAGCTCGTTTCCTCCTTCATCGAACACCTGTATTCTGATTGACGGCCGTACTACCCAACAGGGATAATAGCCTCTGTGCCGAAGACAAGCGAAAATGGTGTTTCACCCGTAGCTCTTTGATGGGTTGTCTGATAGCTCCATAGCACACTAGGAAGTTCTCCTGGCCATTTTCCCTTGGCCTCCCCTAATCTCTTTTTCAGACCATCTTTTATGGTCCTATTAGACACCTCTACTTGTCCGTTGCTCTGGGGATGAGCTACGGGGGCAAAGTGCATCTTTATTCTGAGGCTAGTGATGAATTCCTGGAACCCTTTGTCAATAAACTGGGAACCATTATCAGCGACTATCACCCTCGGTATGCCAAACCTGCATATTATTCCTTTCCAGACAAATTTTTGTATATCCTTTGCTGTGATAGTTACTAGGGGCTCTGCCTCTACCCACTTGGTGAAGTAGTCTACCGCGACCACGCAGAATTTCACTCCTCCAGGTGCTGTCGGGAGTGGGCCGATGAGGTCAATGCCCCATACTGCAAAGGGACAGGGGTAGTCAGTCGAGTTTATTAGTTCCGAGGGCAATCTTTGAACTTTTGCGTGTCTCTGGCAACTGTCACATTTTTGGACGAACTGTCTTGCGTCCTTTCTTAATGTGGGCCAAAAATACCCTTGGCGAAGTATCACTCCTGCCAAAGCGTCAGTCCCGATGTGGGCACCGCAGATTCCCTCGTGGACTTCCTCGAGAATTGCCCGAGTGTCCTTTTCGCCAATACATCTTTGCAATGGACTTGCAAATCCCTGTCGGTATAATTCTTCCCCTATTAAGAAGTATCGTCCGGAACGTCTTCGCACTTTTGCCACTTCGCGGGGGTCTTCGGGAAGCTCCGAGGTTATAAGATACCTCTTTATAGGATTCTCCCATCCTTCCTCCGAGGTTGTTGTGCTCATTACCGCGATGCTGGGGTGACTCAATATTTCGGTGAAGTTTTTTGACTTCGCCAGACTATCTGCCTCGGTGTTGCTTCGTTGAGGCACATTTTCAATATGCACCGCGTCGAATTCCCGGATGAGCTTTGACACAAGCTCATGGTATTTAGCCAAAGTTGGATCTTTTGCACTGTAGTCCCCTGCCATCTGTCGACCACTACCAGCTGAGAATCACTGTGGGCTTTCAGGTTTCTCACACCAATCTTTCTAGCAAGGCGCAACCCTGCTATGAGGGCCTCGTACTCTGCCGCGTTGTTGGTGACACTAAACCCGAATTTGATGGCTTTCATTACTTCCATGCCTTCGGGGCCGCGTATGACTACCCCAGCTCCCTGGTGCTCAGAGCCGGAGGCCCCATCCACGAACAGGGTCCATTCTGGCTCACTTTTGCCAAGGTCAAACTGATCACTTTCGGCGAAAGGTACTTCGGCAATGAAGTCTGCCAGGGCTTGGGCTTTTATTGCTTTCCTTGGTTCGTAAGTGATATCATACTCTCCGAGCTCTATGCACCATTTGGAAAGCCTTCCCGAATGATCTACCCTCTTCATGACATCCCGAAGGGGTAGATTACTTCGGACAGTGATGGGATGAGCCTGAAAATATGGACGCAGTCTCCTACTTGCTAGTACTAAGGCATAAATAGCTTTTTGAAGTAAGGGGTACCTGATTTCGGCTCCATGTAGAGATTTGCTCACGTAATAGACTGGCCATTGAACCGCTCCTTCTTCCTTTATGAGAACCGAGCTCAGTGCTTTTTCAGCAACAGCAAGGTATAGCACAAGGGATTCTCCCTCTCGAGGTTGCCGAAGAGTGGGTAGTCGGGCCAGATAAACTTTGAGCTTTTCCCAGGCTTTTTGGCAATCCTCGTTCCAAGGATGATCGTTATTTCCGAGGTTGCCACTATTTTTTGCTGCTTTAGTGAGCTCCTTAAAGAATGCTCGGCACCGATCTCCATACCTGGAGATGAACCTGCTAAGGGAGGTTATTCACCCCGTAAGCCTTTGCACATCTTTTGTTGTGACAGGAGTTCGAAATTCAAGTAGAGCTTTGACTTTTTCTGGGTTGGCATCGATACCCCTTTCCGATACCATAAATCCGAGAAACTTGCCCGAACTTACGCCGAAGACGCACTTCTCGGGATTGAGACGAATTCCAAATGCTCTAAGTTGGTGGAAAGTTTCCTCCAAATCGGCAATGTGGCTGCCAGGCAATCTGCTTTTGACTATCATATCATCCACGTAGACTTCCATGTTTCTCCCTATTTGTCGACTGAAGACCTTGTTCATTAGCCTCTGGTAGGTGGCTCCTGCATTTTTAAGCCCGAAGGGCATTCTGACGTAACAATATGTACCGACTTCGGTGATGAAGGCGGTCTTTTCCTCGTCCTCGGGGTTCAACCTAACTTGGTGATACCCGCTAAAAGCATCTAGGAAGCTCAGGAGCCCATATTCGGCAGTTGAGTCCACCAGTTGATCTATCGGCGGGAGAGGATATGAATCTTTAGGACAAGCATCATTTACATTTCGGAAGTCGACGCACATTCGGAGCTTGTTGCTCCCTTCTTTTGTGGCGATGACTACATTGCTTAGCCATTCGGGGTACTTGACTTCCCTGATTACACCCGCGTCTAACAGGTGTTGGACTTCGGTTTTGACGAAGTTGTTTTTGTGCGCCGAGAGGCTTCGCTTCTTTTACCTGAACGGCTTTGCCTCGGGGTTTACTTTGAGGCTATGGTGTATTATGTGAGGGTCTACCCCGGCCATGTCTTTCAGTGAGTAGGTGAACAGATCTTTATTCATTAGTAGGAAAGATACAAGCTTTTCCTTTTCTCCTTTGGCCAATTTTTTTCCTATTCGGGTGTTGCGGCCTGGGACGAGCTCTATCTCTTCCGTTTCTACGTTTTCGGGATCCTCTGTTCCTTGTTCTTCTGACTCTTGTGCGGGCAGAGCCTTTGTTTCTGTAGTCTGCGCATAATTCATCGCTGGGGCTTTTCTCGCCTTTACAAACACCTTTCGCACCTCCCCCTAGTCGATGAAGATCTCGGCATCTTCATCCTTGCTCGCATCCGGGTGAATGTGGAGGTTTCCTTGCGTTTGCATTCCAAGGATGGCGTTGTATGATGAAGGGACATCGATGACGATGAACCTTGTCATTACGGAGGCGAACAGCTCCTTTCTGTTGTTTACTGAAGTTCCCTTCAGCATCAGAGGAAGATCTACCCATCCAAGGACGGGAAGTTCGGACGGCCCTACTCCAAAAGTAGGAGAAGTGACGGATTTGAGGTCGCTTCTCGATATCCCCAAGCTTGGTAGCAGGTGTGAGAATAGGACGTCTGCGTTTGAGCCATCATCAAGTAGTACTCTCTTGACGTCCCAGCTTCCCTATCCTTGCCATGATCAGCAGCGGATCGTCATGGGGAAAAATGACGGTGGAGCCATCCTTTGCGGGCCAGTTTCTTTGATGGATTCTGATACTCCATGACCGCAATCTCTCTGGCCTTCCGCTTTCTTTCCGAGGATGGGAGCCCTGTGGTGATGTTTGTATTACCCCTGCCGGAGGTGGGGGCGCCTTTTCGGACTTCGGTTTTCGCCTGTCGGAGTCGTAGTCCTCATCTTCTACCTTTCCTTCTTCTCCTTTTTTCCCTTTCGGGGGAAGGCATCCTCAGGTATTTGCCGAAGTTGGCCCTTGTTTTATCAGCGACTCTCAATGTACTTCCTTCAGCTGGAAGCAATCTTCGGTGTCATGGCCGTGGTCGCGATGAAACTGGCAGAACTTTTTCATGTTTTTCTTGTTATCGGCGGTCATGGCCCTTCGGTCGCCGAATCTGAGTCCCTTGCCTTTCCAATGCCATGAGGATGTTAGTCCTCGTGGTGTTCAG